>VWZL01004825.1:179080-190861 GCA_013396915.1 Stercorarius parasiticus
CCCACCCCCCCACACTTCTCCTGCATTGAGCATAATAACTTTCGGTTAACTAAAACATCTTCTGAAAAGGCAACCAATTTAATGCGAAGACTTCATCAAGATCAGGCAGTCTTAGGACTAGGATAAAATTATGGCAGTCTTTCTGGTTTGATTTACAACGGAAGTAGAATCTGAGTTGCCAGTCACAGAATACCGTGCAGAATTTGAAACACAATCCAGAACGTTTTTTGGGGTCTTTGGGCTTGTCTTCACAGAATCAGAGAATTATGTAGGTTGGAAGGGACCTCTGAAGGTCATCTAGTCCAGCCTCCCACCCAAAGCAGGTCCAACTAGATCAGGCTGCTCAGGGCCTCACCCAGCGGAGTTTTGAAAGTCTCCAGGGATGGAGATTCCCCAACTTGTCCGGGCAATCTATTCATGTGTCTGATCACCCTCATGGTAAAACACCTTTCCACATGTCTAATCAAAATTTCCTGTGTTGCAACTTGTCTCTGTTGCTTCTCATCCTATCGCTGTGCACCTGTGAGAAGAATCTGAATCCCTCTTCTCTGCACCTTTCCGTTAGGTTGCTGAAGACAGCAATATCTTCTGTCACCTTTCTATGGTACAGTTCAAACAAATCAAGTTCTCTCAGCCTCTCTTCATACNAGATACAGCAACACCATGAGTCTGTCTAGTTCATAGGTCAGGAAAACAAGAACAGAATATAAACAGAATACAGGCAAAAATTTGTAATATAGAATAGTGACAGGTTGGGGTTTCAAGTCTTCACAAAATTTCTCAGCTGTATTTCCCCCCTTGACTTCTAGTATAAACCTTATATTCTGAGCTGTACCTCCTAGCCTCACCAGCACATCATACATTACTATCAATATCTCTGCTCCAGCAGCAAAAAGGAACAACTTGGCTCCATCAGAGCAGCAGAGAGACAGGAACTAGTGCAGTGGCCCTGAAAGGACAGCCAGGGTACTCTGTGCCCAAAACAAAAGTTATCACGGAGTCAGAAGAAACACTGGGGTAGCATCTGGCTGTTGCGTGAAGGTAACCAAGAATCTGTTTTTCCACTTTAAACAACAAAACAACTCTCAAAATTACCTAAACACACCCTTTTACCCTTCCAGAGCATGAAGGGATGCTGATTTTTTTTCAAATACTAAGAAGTCCAAAATTAATTTTATTCCACAGTTCAACCAGGGCTCTGCCCTTTGCCCCAGCACACGCTTCTCCTGTGTTCCACAACATTGTGTCTGCACCAGTGTTTGAAAACTCTTTGGAGAGTACCTAGTAATGCATTTAATGCTTACCTCAGTAAGTGCACTATATACATTTGTCTCACCAACTTAGCCCCAGTGACTGTAACATCACGGCTGTCAGCTACCTGGACACAAGATGGCAAGGACGTCATTGTTTTTCTATGGTTTACCTTTAGGACCACAGACAGAGAGGAATCCTTTAGACCTTTGAATCCAACCTTTCACAACTGTAGGTACCCATATGTGGTTATCTGCAGGACATCTAGTCTACAAGACACTTTGCAACACCTTGTGTATGGAACAGACAAGAAGCCACAGCTCCTTTCCTCTGGGACATTATAGGAGACAGACTGTCTTAGATCCCTAAAATAGCAGACAACCTTTTAAAGAGGGCTCCCAGATGACTCTAGGAAGCAGACATGGCCCATACTATAGGAAAGGGTGATGGAGAAGAAAACAAGTGAAATCTCAATCCTCGCTGCACTTTTTGGGAAAAAAATTTCTCTTAACTCAACCTCAGAGAAATCAATGGACTCCCCAGGTTTACACAGATAAGAATCTAAAAGAACCAGAAACAATTGGAATATGTTTTTTTTTTCTGTGACTAACCTCCAGTATTTAAAAGAAAAATGACAAAAAGAAGCTGCAACACCATATTTCATATCCTGCCGCATACATAGTATTGATACAGCAGAAATCGAGACAATGAAATAATCTCCTTTTGTGTCAACGTGAAATAAAGATGCATTAGGCAACGTTCAGCAGGAATCTCCAGCTATCTATAGGAGGTCTCCTATTGGGTTAGATTCCCTCCCATAAGTTACCAAGCTGTATCTTTCAAGAGTAAGCAGTAGGGAGAGGCATGTTGCAGACCCCTTGCAGGCTCATGCATCCTTTAGGAGGCACAGCAACGTTTTACAAACACACTCCAGTTAACCGCAGTTAATTCAGGACAGCAGTGTCCAATGCAGAGGACGCAAAGAGACTGTGCACTGGCAATTGCATACTGGCATGGACCTGAGATTCAGATTCATGGGACAAACCATTCCTCACAGCTATTCATAGATCTATTAATCATAAAAACAGAAGGACCATTAAATAATCTAATCCAAGTGTGTCTAACAGACTACTGACTCCCCAAACCCACCNCCCAAAGCAGGTCCAACTAGATCAGGCTGCTCAGGGCCTCACCCAGCGGAGTTTTGAAAGTCTCCAGGGATGGAGATTCCCCAACTTGTCCGGGCAATCTATTCATGTGTCTGATCACCCTCATGGTAAAACACCTTTCCACATGTCTAATCAAAATTTCCTGTGTTGCAACTTGTCTCTGTTGCTTCTCATCCTATCGCTGTGCACCTGTGAGAAGAATCTGAATCCCTCTTCTCTGCACCTTTCCGTTAGGTTGCTGAAGACAGCAATATCTTCTGTCACCTTTCTATGGTACAGTTCAAACAAATCAAGTTCTCTCAGCCTCTCTTCATACATTGCGTGCTCCAGACCCCCATCATCCACTGAACACACTCCAGTGGGTCAAAATCTGTCTTGTACTGGACACCATAATGCGAGATGTGCTTGCACAGGTGCCAAGCCAAGGGAAAAAAAACCTCTTCACTCAAACTGCTGGCTACACTCATGCTAGAAAAAGCTCAACATGCAGTTCATCATCTTTGCTGCAAGGGCACGCTGCTGACTCACGTTCAACTTGTTGTCCATTAGAATGCCAAAGTCTTTTCCTGCAAAGCCACCTTTCACCCAGGGTACTGTAGCATGGGATTGCTCCACCCCAGATGCACAGCTTCACAGTTGCTTTTGCTGAACTTCATGTTGTTTCTGTCAGTTTATTTCTGTGAAGACACTCCGAATACCAGCTCTAACCCCCAGCGTATCGACTGCTTCCCCAGTTTGGTATCATCAGTGAACTTCCTGTGAGCACACTCCAACCCCTCATCCAGGTGTGCAATAAAAACATAAAGCAGCGCTGGTTCCAGTGTAAGTCCCTGAGGAATGCCTGTAGTAACCAGCTGTTAGCTAGATGTTGTACTGCTGAACCCAATTCTTCAAGACCATTCAGTCAGATCTCTCTGCAATGCTACTAAATGGTATTTGCAGGACGCGTAAGTATACTCACACTAAGAACCTCATTTCAAAGCAGCAATGGAGAAAAACAAAATAATCTCCCATTTGGTAAGCAACTGTGCATAAGCATTAACAGATATAATACAGAGCCAGATCTAAATTACAAAACAGGTTACGTTAGTCAGCTGTATGCAAAAGATTTGATAATCAACTGGCAAATCCTAGTCTGTTAGCAAAAGCAGTTGTAGAGGCAGGCCCATGCTGTTATCAGTATGAAAAAGTTCAGTTTTCAGGAATTAAGGCTGAAATAAAACTATACTGGTAAAAAGACAGTTTTCTGATATAAGTGGTTTCCACTAAAAGCATCAGTACACTACAGAACACCCCTGTAAATTCACAAAAATAATTATGAGATTTTAATCACAAACTAAAAAGGGAAAAAACTGGATACTTGGGAAAAGAACTGGGTACTACTGTATTTCACACACACAAAACCCAAACCCCTCACACAATTAATTTCACCAACCAGCAGTGTTTTCCCTAGGTTGTCCAGCCAAAAATCTTGCCCTAAACATATTTTTCATTTTTTTCAAGTTTCACCTCTTGTTTCACACAAACTTGTTGGAAACTTCTACAGCTTTCCTCCAAAAAAGATTTCTGAAAAGATTCTTCTTGAGGACACATTCCACCACCCACCATACTCAACTGGGTGGGATACAAAAATACATCATCTCCCCAGCGTAATATTGTCACCTTTAAGGGCATTGCTTCCAAACAGTTTATTTCTTTATCAGGCTATACAACTCATTCTGTCTATATTAATTAAAAAAGAAGCATCTTATTGAAGTCTTTGCTATTGATTAATGCAGAGACAACTGTTTCTCCTATGGTCTCCTTCTCTTTGTTTCTAAACACTGTAGAGTTGTTGGAAGGTGTTGCCCAGGCAGGAGTATGACCCATCCTTGCATGGGCCAGTCTCACAAACTCATTCTCGTTTGTAAAGAACATGTTACAGACAGCTGTGCTTCAGCACTTTCACTAAATTTGTCTGAATGTCTGTTCTGAGAGCTGTGATCCTGTAGCACAATTTTTATTAACTACACAGTAAAAAAAAAAAAAAAAAGAAAGAAGACTTCTCAAACTGATTAACTGATTGTTTATAATGAAGTATGTTACCTGGTAATCTAAAGACGAAATGATCAGCTACTACATGGCACGTTCTCTTCCATTGTATAAGAAGTCTAGCCATGAAATAGACATAGTCAGCAGGAGTAGCTCCATGATAAAACACAATAAGCCCTGGTCCTTCAGGAATATTTTCGGTACCATGAAGCTCATAACCTGTCAGGATTTAAACGCATAACAGATGTCAAAGTGTGATACAATTCTATCCCAAAGAAACCAACTTGCATCAAGTTGTCAAAGTGAAACCAATAGCTATTGAGAAGTCATAAGAGCAAAGTAACTGCTAAAAAGTCAAGAGGTGACTTGCAGCTTTTACTGAGTTGCTTTCACAGGAAATACAAGTTTCATTTCAAGCAGAAAAGACACATCCAAAGAAAGGAAAACAACAAAAAAACCTGAAAACAAAACACCCAGTCTCACTGCCTTGAACTATATAATTTTTCCTTATTTTTTCAGTTCACTGTCTTCAAGGCTGCAGGGTCCTCTGAATCAATCATTCAAGAGAAATCAAAATAAGGATTGGATAGCAGTGGTGAAACACAAGTATTTCGAAGTTCATTGCCACCAGTAATTGTTTAAAAAGATATGACATGACAAAATCCATTTACATGTCTCCTTTTACTCCAGGACATGAAGCTTATCTTTCTTAATTCCCTCAGAGTTATACTTTCTCTGTTTTCCCATCACCAAGTACTAAAAGCTATTTGGGGCCTTATATGCTTAATTGAAACATACACAAACACACACAAGTTTCATACTGAACTTACTTTTCTAATTAAGTTAACAGTGCAGAATATATTCAGTTTACACAAATTATCAAAACACATCAGAATAGAACATATTCAGCTAATATCGAGCAATATTGTTACAGTATCTTCTGGGTTTTTTTAATAAACAAAAAAAACCCCACAAACAAAAAAACCCCAACCCAAGCCCTGTCACTTCTTCCAAAGTTAATTAGGTCTACAATTACAATTACATTATTTTTTTTGTAATTCTGAAGGTACTCTTGGCTCTTCTCCCTCTATTTCAATTTCTACACCTGTGGAGCTGCGATATATTGCAAGCACATCATCTCTACCACCCCAAGTGACCACTAAGTGTGCTCCATGCCAGCCATTCATAACCAGAATGATACCTACATCTAGCATTTGCGTAATACATATAAAGTTACAAGTATCACACACCAGTTTTGAAGCTTGGTTTTGGGCTTTTTGGTTTTGGGTTTGGGGTTTTTTTTAGGGAGGAGGGGTGTCCAATGATGTGAGATTTCAGGATGAAAAGTTCTTCCTGTGACATATTGACTAATCAAGTGGGGAGAAAAATAATCACAAAATATTTTGTTCTTTAGCAAGAGAAGTTTATAGAGAACATGGAATCAGCTGGCAGGGCAGAAAAAAGTCACAACTGTCGATGAGGGACTGGGTAAGAATCTTTTCTGTGCAAATAAAAAGTTAGACCTCATAAAAAGAGAAAGTGACTAAGGATGAAAAGAGCCAAGGCCTTAAAAATCATTTTCTTATGAAAAAAAGTAAATAGCTTTTTATTGTGAAGTGAGCATTTTAAGCTTTTTGATGTAGCTGTTGATTTTGATCTAGTGTACTTTGCTAGATTTGAAAGTTACATCTTAGTCTTACAAAGCCTATCTGATACAGCCGCCGCACCATCTGGTTATCAATGCCTTAAAAACCCACTTCCCTTTGACTAGGGAACAAATAGAGATGATTTTCAAGAAGGATTTGTTCTTTATGTAAATTGCTCTTAAACATCTCTTTCTCCTTTAGCTGCATCTAGACTGAATGGTTACGAAAGAGGCTTATGGTTTCCTTAGGGGAAAAAAGCCAAATGATTTATTAAGTCTGTCTTTATAAAAGAAATAATAGTAGAAAGACAAGGAACCGAGCCCTTAGTGTTGACATTCTAGTAGAGGAAGTAGTTGCCAAAAATACATAGACAGAAAGAAAATAAAAAAGTAGGGTTCTGTAAAAGTTTTGGGCTCTAAAGTCAATTTGAAGTACCAACTAGTGAGTGAACTGACACTAAGTGCTCTTTTCAGCCATCATTTGGCATTATATGTATAAGACTGGTTAAGTGCAATTAAATTATGCTAACGTGCTGACATACTGGCTGTCTGCGATCTGGCATTTAACTTTCAGTGTTCATATATTGACTCTGAAATAATATAGATAATTGATCTAATTTTTAACATAGTGATCGCTTCAGGTCCTCCTGGAATGAGGAAATCCAGTAGTAGTTATAAAGAGTAAAAAAGCAAAAAAAATTTAAAAATTTTTAAAATTGCATACATATTCAACTGGATGAAAGATGGCATTTTGTAGCAGCAAAGGAACAAATGCATAAGACAAAAAATTTTACATCCAAAAAAGTCTCAATGGCTTTCTTTGCTCCCAGGCACCGCTGGCAGTCATCAACAAAACAAAACAAAAAATTGGCCTGAATTTTAGATTTCATGCAACGGCAGCAACAGTCAGATATATACTGATAATCCTGAAAGGTAAACCAGGAATAAGAGCTTCAGCAGTTTTTAATAAGAAGTTAGATCTTACTTACCATGCCATATTCTTCCATGTCCATCCCATAGGGTAGCCAACATTTGTCTTGCACCATCCCAAACATCATTGGAATAAGCTTCCTTTAGTTCATTCTTCCTTTTATAAATATGAAGAAGGAGAATGGAAGTGTAGAAGAGGATGACGAGAACTCCCGGAAGTAGCAAAACCACTGCGAGTGGAAAAAGCACCCATAGAAGGTAGACTGCATAACTCAGATAATCTTCAATATGCTCCACGCCAGTCCATTCTCCCAGAATGTAAGTCAGGCAGGTTAGGTAGGACATAGGTATCGGTCCTGCAGTACAGGATTCATTTCCACCTATCATCTCCTGTTTCACTAAAAAAAAAAAAAAACCCACAACAAAAAAAACAAAAAAAAGGACTATGAATAAATCCTCAAAAAAGACAGACCTGCCTATACTGTTTAATCATACAAAAACCTCTCTGATGTATTTTATTCGTATACCATTTACCCCACATCCCAGCAGCACCTATGAGAAACATTTTACTTTTTTTATGTTTTACTTCAAGTAAAACATTTTACTTTTACTTGATTTTTTCAGTCCTTTTCTTTTGTGTAGCGGAAATGCTGACCATTCTAATTGAGAAAGATAGTGCAATTGTGTAATCTCAGGCTAAGATTTTATCTCATTAGAAACTGTTCCATTTACACTGATCCAGAACATTTCTATGGTTACCAATAACAGTTTATACTGTATTATCAATTTTCAGAAGGACGTATTGATTAGTCTGATTTATTGTTCTACACAGTACACTCAAAACCTTCTCCCAAGCACGCACTACAACAGGACACGGGACAATCTCAAATCCAGTGCTATAAAAAAACCTACCGAACACTCCCACTAACCACAAGCATACGATGACTCAGAAGCAGATGGTCTTAAATAAGCAAGTCTCACTCCTTTAGACACCTTTAACTGTACCTGGAAATTTACAGATAGTGAAACACCAAGTCCCAAAGCACAACACAGAGAGGCAGCAGAAAGGACAAGGAAAAAAGATCACAAGAAGTCATCCCAAAGTTTTAACTGCTCTGGCTTTACCGTGTCTATGTGCAAGAATCTCTCTTCTCCAATGCCAGCTCCTAAGAAATTTCAGAGCTAGACCTCTCTGGGCTGGTATTTAAGGCTTTCTATAATTCTGTGGTAATACTTTTTTCTTAGCTTTGTACAATTTAGGGGAAAACTTGCTATTCGCTTAATCTTACAAACACGAGACAACCTGTATGCTTGTCTATCTCAGCTACAGTTCTAGAACAACATAAATAATACCTTGGGGGACAAAAATTGTCCTAGTCTAGAATAAAGTTTTGGTCAAGACAGTAACTGTCAGGACCAAGATGAAAAACATGTTGCAACTATAATGTAGACTTGTAGAGAGAAATGGATGAAGAACAAAAATTTCTGCAAGAACCTAAGCTTGGAGTTGTTGTGTTTTGGTTTTTTATTACAACATATGTGATTGCAGAGTTCCTATGCCTAGAAAGACATATGTCTATCACTACTTTACTCTTGCTCTGTTTCTGCAAGCAACAAGTGACTGAATTGAGATAATTTTGCTAATCCCCAATGACAACAAAAACTACAAAGCAATCAATTTTACTCCACATTTGCTATGAGATGTTGAAACATGTACTACAGCATAATTCAACTCACTCAGTCTCAATTTTTCCTCCCATTCTGATAGAGCAAGGATGTTCCTTTTCCTTCTGTTTTGAAATCGGCCTCTACTCACATAGCTCAAGATAACTCCTATTAATGAGAAGAAAGCTGATCTCGTGACAAGGGCTTTGCTCCCACGATCCATACCTGTTCCACTAATTCAGGCTTACAACATTTTGGTCCTCAGGACGTTCTTGAGGACAACGGGAGCAGCAGCTGATTTGTCTTCAGCGACGTATAAGCACGTAGCATTAGTGACATGCACTTCACTGACTTCATGCACGTGTGCTTGGGGGTGTGAATTAGGGGGAAAGGAGGGGAGGGAGAGAGCGAGCGTGTGGGAGAGCAAGAGAAAGCTCTTTCTCATTCCAGCTGCCAGAGCCGAACTCCAGAACCTGTCAGGCAGCAAACACCCACAGCAAGTACAAGAAACACAACTTGTGAGACCAAGCAGGATTTAGGAGTAGCATTCAACACTACAGTATTTATCAGATTGTTATGTCTGGACTTCTCCAGTGGTTCTACCTACTAGCTACAGAACCACATGGAGCATTGGCTCAGAAACATTTTTCAAAACTCAGAGCTGATTATATAGCTTTAAAGTTTACTTAAAAGTTATACTCTCCTGCCTATTACATTTTTAATTGTTTATGACTTTCTCCAAACACAAAGTTCTCATCAAGTAAATTAAAGTCCTGTCCACACATGTCAGCCTTGCAAAATATTACTTGTCCTCTTGGCTGTAATGTTAGATGCAATATCTCAAATGCAATCATCACAGTTTTACAAGTTTACTTGCATATCTATGCACTAACCTGGAACAGAAATTAAAATCCGACATCATCTTTGCTGCCAACCACAGAGGTAACATCTAAAGTACTGCCTTCTCTTAGGGACAGTCAGTTCTACTCTGAACAACATTGTTTCCTCATCTTGAAGAGAATCATAGAATAACTTATGCTGGAAAGCCTCATTGGACAGCACTTGTCCAACCTCTTGCTAACTAAGGAGTTAGATCAGGTTGCTCAGGGCCATATCCAGTCTGGTTTGTAATATCTCCATGGATGGAGATCCCACTCCCCCTGATCCAGTGCTTGACCACCTTCATGGTGAAAATGTTTTTCCTTAGTCTAGTTAGAATTTCCTTTACTGCAATTTGTACCTGTTGCCTCCTCTCCCTTTGCTGAGAAGAGTCTAACTCCCCCCTCTTTAAAACCACTCATTAAGAGCAGTGGTAATATCCCCTTTAAGGCCTCTCTCCTTCAGGCTAAACACACACAGCTCCCTCAACCTCTCCACAGACACCATGTGCTCCAGCCACCTAACAATGTCGGTGGCCCTTCTCTGCACCCTTTCCAGTTCGTCAGCATCTTTCTTGTATTTTGGGGCTCTAAACTCAAGTTGTGGTCTCAAAAGTGCTGAAAAGAGGGTAATAAATACTTCCTCATCTAATGGCTACAACCTTGCTAACATAGCCCAAAAAGCCATCCTCACTCATATTTGACTTACTGTCCACCAGTCCTGTGGTGGACACCTGTCCTGTAATTTTGCTCCCCCCGTAACAAGTTCAACATTTTTTTCTGATAACCAATGGTATGGACACAAAAATACTCTGTATCCAAGCCCAAGTGTGATTTACGTTGATGCCACACTGAACACCCTACCAAAGGCAATGGCAGTGAAGAAGGGAAGACAGAATCTGTCTCCATGATCACAAAAAGCACAGGATGCTCCACATTGAATACAGGTCCAACATAGTTCACATACGCTACTAACAGCAACATCACTCTGATTAGGGCCTCATCCAAGCAAAGAGGGACTATCCTGCCCTCCTTGTCAGAGGTTTTCTGACATCTGTCACCATCCTCATCTAAAAACTATGGGGTGCAGTACTACTGCGTCCCATCCTTAGCCAACTTACAGGCAGAATAATACAAGCATGCCTTCAAAGGACGAGTTCCATAAAGGACTTTATTTTAACCAACATCACTAACACATTTCCTGTTGTGCAGTTCAAACTGAGTATTTTTAATTTAAGTTCTAACTTCCTAATAGAGCAGCTTACAGACATTTTCACTAGATGAAAAAGATGCAGTTTCTCATTTGACTAATGATAGTGCAGACTGACTTATGTTTATGCTTAAGGCTTTACACTGATGGTGAAGTGGAAACAAGGCTAACATGCAGTTTCTTTCACTGATTTCTAGCATATGACCCAGAAAAGTCCTTAACTACAAGAGTGGTCTTCAGCTGCAGTTGGCAGACACTGGGTTAACTGAGCCCCTACTGATCATGCCCGAAGGAACAGTTATGGAAAGCACCATATTCTGCTGTAAACCACGTGCAGCCTGACTGATTTCAGCACGTATATGAAATGTGTAAGTGGAACCTCTGGAAAAAATTCCAGTACCCCCAAACTAGGCAGGCACCGAAAAGCAACAGCTAGGACGTGCCCCTGCCACCAGAAGCACACCACACCCCACGGCATCACTCGGGTAAGGTGAGCATTTCCACCAGGACTAGCTATGCCACCACAAACACACCAAAGAACAGAGAAGACCCTGCTAATCCTGCTAATGGCTTCTGCCACTGGAGAGGTCCTGGCAGTCAAGGGGGTGCTTTCTGCCCTTGTTTTCATGCAAGAACCGGCCGGCTTCTTGCTGCCGTGAGAGGAGGCAGCGGTTCCTCCCGCAGGCAGCTGGCGGGGGCCGAGGTTTTACTGCCCGGCCGGAAGGGGACAACCCAGCCCGCCTGCCCCGTGAAGTGACCCCCGGCCTCCCGCCGCCCCTGCACGGCGCTCCGGCCGCAGTCCCCGTCCCGACGGCAGTCACAGCAAGGCCCCAAGCTCGGTGGTGGTCAAGGCAAGCCACCTCACGCCCGGGGACCTGCGGGGCCGGGGCCGGGGCCAGGCCCGGGACGGGGCAGAGAACCCCCCCAAGCCCGCCCGGCAGCTCCCGCTCACCTTCCCCCGGCGGCGGCGGCGGCTCCAGCTCCAGCCCCGCGTCCCTGCCG
>VWZL01004825.1:190978-253642 GCA_013396915.1 Stercorarius parasiticus
GTGCGTGTGCCGGCCGGTCCGGCCACCCAGCGGGCCCTGACGGTCAGGACTGGCGGTGTTTGGTGTCTCTCTCTCATCTAACTCCCCGCCTAGGTGTAACTCACCCCAAGAAGGACTTGGCGGTGTTGGTGGTGGATGAGAAGCTGGACATGAGCCGGCAATGTGCGCTAGCAGCCAAGAAGGCCAACCACATCCTGGGCTGCATCCCCAGCAGCGTGGCAAGCAGGGCGAGGGAGGGGATTCTGCCCCTCTGCTCCACTCTGGTGAGGCCCCAGCTGGAGTACTGCATCCAGCTCTGGGACCCCCAACATAGGAAGGATATGGACCTGTTGGAGCAGGTCCAGAGGAGGGCCGTGAAGATGATGAGAGGGCTGGAGCACCTCTCCTGTGAAGACAGGCTGAGAGTTGGGTTTTTCAGCCTGGACAAGAGAAGGCCCCAGGGAGACCTTATAGCAGCCTTCCAGTACCTAAAGGAACCTACAAGAGGCTGATGATGCTAATGTGCTTGAAAAATAGGATAGTCAGAGATGGGTGCTGTCTAGTTCTGCACAGTTTCTGCAATAGAAGGAATGCTGAATGCTTTCAGGTTCTGATTACTCTCAGTTCCTCTTACTTCTTCATCTGTGTCCATTTTAATATTTGATAGCCTTTTCTTTTAATTCCTTTTTTCACTCGACTTAAGCTCAGGCTTTGAATTTTAGCTTATGTTGTCGGAGTGCACTCTGTAAGACTGCATGGTTTGAATTCCTGTTCATGTCCAGGCATATCAGACAGCATCTTGATTTGCTTTAGTTGTATCATCTGTGCACGTTGAGTCTCTGCTGGGAGAAAAATCTTTATGCTTGTATACAGCAATTAGAGTTAAGGTGTTCAAGTAAGCATTCCTATGTCTTAAGATGGATTTGAGGGTTCTTTTTTCAGGGCAGGATTCTTGTCTTTTTGTTCTGGGGAAGTAACTCACCTGTCTGTCCTGCTCCCTTCTTCAGACGTGCACGAAATATTTGTGGAGAAGCAGCATGGGAAGATAATAGATTTATTTTAATCCACAGAGTAGATTTAGTGAAAGTGGGCACACATATATATTTCCTTAGATGCTACATAAAGTTTTAGGACGTAGAGGGGAAAGATTATATAGGTATTAAAAGTGCAAGAAGGAAGAGTGAGGCACAAAATTTACCTTTCATGGTGTTTGAAGTTAACAGACTTGGTTGCATTTAATGGCATATTGCATAGATTACAAAAAGTTCTCCCACTCCCACCAGTAACATCCCACAGCTTGTACAAACACATTCTGCTTTGTAGTGAGTTTCAGTATTCTGCACATTGTATTAGGAAGACAATGCTGCCTATGTCCACCTTTCCAGACAGGCATTTAGGTTCAGTCCATATGGGGATGACAGTGTTGCACTACTGCATTTTGGGGCAAACCACCAGTGATGATAAGCCTCAGGGTTGCATTACCTAAGTAAACTCACCCCCAGCCCGCTCCCCGAGACATCTGGGTGAGTACGGCACATTTGTACTGTAAATGCACTGTGATGCACGGATTCTCAGGCTGGGGGCAGCCTCATCCACTAAACCAGTATTGTATGATGCAATAGCGCATGAATGTACCAGCTCAGGCGTGAAACTACTTTCTACATGTATTTGCGTAGCGCTACACTTAAGTAAAGCAAAGTCTTGGATGCAGCATTCTTACTTTCCAGGGTACCAAACCCCTAAGCCGATGTGTTTGTAGGAGTCTAGTATCTGGTTTAATGGGATTATTTCTCTGTATAGTCTCTCTAGAAAAATGGTCTAAGCTGTAGTTCATTAGCTAAAGCGAGACAGTTTCTCTTCTGACACTGTCTTGCATGGGGTCCGGCAGGGAAGGTGCCCACCGAGGTGTGGACTTGCATAGGACAACACCCACTCTGAGGTTCTCCTCCAAGAATTAACTGCTCAAAACACAAAACCACAGATCTAGACAAAACTTCAGAGGCTCTCAGGTGTATTGTACATACTTGTTTTAGCAACCAGGCAAATCCTGCCTACATGATTCCCTTTTGGGGAATTTAGCTGTTGCATTGCTATTACACATAAGTTTTCTTCTTCAGCCTGTCTGACTTCACAATACGCTCAGAGACACAAGGGAACCTTCAAGAGGTTAATTGTTTTATTCTGTCGAATCTGTAGAAACTTGTAAATTAAACTGGTTGAACACCAATTATTAGTCATCATTGCTGTAGGACATTGTGTTTTACTGTATGCTGTAAAAACAATGAAATAAACATAAGCATTCTAATCACTTTTATGATGCTTATCAAATCGCTCCAGTAAAGCCTTCCATATGCTGCCTGGTATTGTTTGGTGCTTGCTTATGAGAGCCTGGATGGCAGTCTTTGTCTGAAAAGAGAAGAGAAAGTTGCCTTTGCACACCTGCTTATGCAAGAAGAACAGTATAATCAGTGACTACTTCTCAGAGATTCAAGAGGTATTGGGAAATTCACATAGAAGATCTACTTTAATAAAAAAGTTGTCTTTTATATTAGCTAGTTGTCCACATGACACTTTCCTTGGAAAGGAAAGGACTAAAAACACTGACTGTAGTTTGGATAGACTCAAATTACTGGGATTTATCAAACCCGGGCATTACTAGTCAAAGTAGCCTTTAATACATGCAAACATTAAGTTTGTGTGATCTCCATCCCTGAGCGCTGGGATGGAAAAGCTCTGGATAAAGCCTGACAAACCTCATCTGATCTCATAGCTGACCTTGCTGGGACCAGAAATTTGGAGTGGGGACCTCTGCCTGTCCTTCCCAACATGAATTCTTCTGTAATTGTATCATACTCAGCATGCACATAATAAGAGAATTCATATCTAAATTCTGCTCATTTTGCTCTACATGAGATTCAAATGCAAGATTGTGAAGAGAATGCATAAAGTCTTCTGTATTTATACTAGGGATAAGAAATAATCTCCCTTAGTTTTTCCTCATGTACTTAAACTTGAAATAAGGGTGGCTGCATACTCCGCGGACCAACCCCAGATTGATGGTAGAATATCACTGGGAATATAAGAAAAGAGTAGCCAAACCTTTCCTGACAAATTCATGTCCTGACTCCTTTCCAGGGCAAGATCACATAGGCCACTACTCATCTCAAACCTCATTCAAGTTTGCATTTTTGTAACTAACACAAGGCACAGAAAATGATCTGAGGGCTGGAGCACCTCTGCTATGAGGACAGGCTGAGAGAGTTGGGGTTGTTCAGCCTGGAGAAGAGAAGGCCCCAGGGAGACCTTACAGCAGCCTTCCAGTACCTAAAGGGGGCCTTAAGGGAGAGATGGGGAGGGACTTTTTACAAGGGCATGTAGTGATAGGACAAGGGGTACTTGCTTCAAACTGGAAGAGGGCAGATTTAGATTAGATATCAGGAAGAAATTCTTTACTGTGAGGGTGGTGAGACACTGGAACAGGTTGCCCAGGGAAGTTGTGGATGCCTCATCCCTGGAAGTGTTCAAGGCCCGGCTGGATGGGGCTTTGAGCAACCCGGTCTAGTGGGAGGTGTCCCTCCCCATGGCAGGGGGCTTGGAACTAGATGATCTTTAAGGTCCCTTCCAACCCAAACCATTCTATGAAGACCTAACCATACTCCCGCTGAAGTGGGTGTTCAAAGGCTTGACTTAGTAAAGCAAATCAATGTCACGGGACATTTCAATTTCAGTTTTGCAGGTACACAGAATACTGTTCCCCGAAAATAGAAGAATATGGATAACCACAAGGACAGTCTTAGCACTAATACTGCTTCCAGTCTCCTAAACCTGCAAAGACCAAACTCCGCAGCTTGCTGGGGCAGTTCCCTTCTAACAGACCAAACCTGTCTTTCTGGTTTCACTGCTGTGAAACCCAGAATAATCTGCAGTAGATCCTTAAAAAAAGGGGGGGGAAAAAAAAAAGAAAAGCTAGCCTTCTTGCAACTTTTGGGGGGCAGCAAGGTGTTCTTTACATCAGTGATTCCTAACAAGTGTTTTGATATGTGTATTCCTAGGCCATAGCAGATTTTTTTTTTTTTTGCATTAAGCCCCTCCTTTCATCTTGTATGAAAAATTTTAAAAACTGCATTTTCTGTATATTAGTATTTTGAAAAATGCCTAAACCTTGGCTCTGTAAGTGTTTTTATGCTCCTGGGCACTACTGATTTCACCAAGCGTAGGTACTCAAAATATTTTTATATTTTGGATGCAAATTATTTTTTTAACACTTTCCTTTTGAAAATGAGACCGAAGCTCTTTGTGTCTAGAGCCTTGTTATTTAGAGAAGATTCTCAAAGGTATTTGTTATATATGAAATCTGTTTTCCTAGTTACTGAAAACTGAACTTAAAACATAATTTACATCATTTCAGTTATCAAAGGCATGGGAGAAACAAAGTTAGCATCCCAAGAAGACAGAGCTCACGCATTCTGAAAGGATAAGGGCATCCCAATCAACTGTTACTATGTCAATACATACTTGTAGGTATCTGTACATTAAATAATTCTGGAGCTCAACTGCCCATTGCTTTAACAAGCTAGTGAAAGTGTATTTGTCTTTATTCAAGCACACAAAAAACTAGTTTTAAGTGCATGTATAATAGAGGGCAAAGCGTGTGTTTTAATATTGCAAGGAGTTAACTTACCTTCTCGACTAATTCCTCTGTAGTTATATTTGGATCATAAGGGATTGGCTCCCCAATGTATGTGCGAAATTTAACAGGAAGTCCTCCATACGGAGGAGTAAACGGCAATCGAGTACTTTCATACAACTGTCTAAAAATTCCTGAAATAGTTTAAGGAAGGAAAAAGTGAGATTATAGTCACAGAAAACACAATCCAAACTTGAAACTGATTAATATGTAAGACTTCTTAAAAATGCATACTTTGTCTGACAGTCAAGAAGAAATTACAAGATTTAGGTAACTGTCCACCAAAACAAAGCTCAATAGACTTAACAGATCACTGAAATAAGACTGCATTAAAGAACCAAATCACACAGCACAAACCAGGTATACCCAGGCTATTTCCATATTTGAGATACCCCTGACCCACAGCAAGCGTGTTAGAGAATACAAAGTAAGCAGAAGTCTGAAAAGCAAAATATAAGAAAAAAGTGAAAGAAATCAGAGAGAGAAGTGGAGAAAATATTCCAAATATTTAAAATATATTTTAAAGTTCTTACTTCTTTCTTTAAACATCCTATATCCTTCACGGACATTTTGAGTATACATTGGAATGATGGGCTAAGGAATCACAAAAAAAACCAAAAAGGTGGAAATGTAATACCAAGTTTGAATTCATGTTTTAGTGCCTGTTAATGCAACTAAGAAAATCACTTGAATACAGAGTATAATTATCAGTCAGTTAGGTAGCAAACACAAGGAATCTTGTTACAAGAAATACACTCCAGAATAGAAATCAAATTCTGTTTCTCAGCTCACACAAGCATTGCTGTTTTAAAGTCACCATCTGTAAGGAAAATGACTGACATTATATTAGAGGTTTATACCTTTCATTTTGAATGTCCATTATAAAAGTTAACTGAGATTCTAAAATAAATAACTTGTATGTTATATATTTATTGCAGTATCGCTGACTGAAACAAAGTTTTGCAGTTTCTCTGTCTAAAGCTTACATCACGTGTGGTGAATAGGAAAGTTTTCAGCTCATAAAGTCTTGCAGAAAGCAAGCAGACATTCGCATTTGGCTCATCTCGTTTGCTTCCCAAAGTAAGGTCTCACTGAAGCAGTAATGTTTGGATAGTACCCCACTGGAAAAAAAAAAATCTGCAGATCCCTTGGTTATATCCTCATTGACCTGGACAACACACCTTCTGGAGGGCAGATCCTGAGACAGCTACAGAACAAGTTCACTTCATTATTGTGACTAAAAAGAAAGACACTTGAGAGAGCTGAACTTGAAACAGTCACATTTTACAGCCTGGGGTAAGATTTCATAGTTTATAGACAAACTAACAGTGATTTTATCCATACGTACATTGACTTTTTCCCCCTCTGTTGTCCCTTTTAATTTTTTTGGAAACTGTATTTTGAGCATGTTGTTGGAATTACTTGTCTAGAAGGTAATCAAAGAACCCCTTTATGCTGTTAAGAATCGCTACCACAGAACAGAAACCACAGGATGAGAAGAAAAGCAGCACAAAAAAGACCTAACTAGAGCCTAATAAAGAACTCAAAGCGATGAAAACCATTTCAAGGAAAAAAACCTGACAGATAACAAAAATATCAAACATACATAAAATTGTAATAGTAAACCCTTCAGAATGAGAAATTATGGAAAGTTATTAGAAATAAATTCTTAAAAAATGATCAGTAACATCTTTTAGAAGCATCCAACTACTGGACACTAAAAATAACACACTTAGCTTCAGCTATTGATTGAATACTGTATGTCTAACATTTAAAATGTTTGAAACCCACCCATCATACAGACAAAACATTTTAAATTTTAGGAATAGTGCAAGAGAAATGTATCTTAGGCTATAAAGAAATCTGGCAGCTACGAAAGTCACTTGCATACAACAATTCAGCCAATGAAGTGCAGAGTGTGCAGCAGCATTCAGTTGCTAAGCTGATAAAAATGGGTACACACATAAAAGCTTGCGTCTGTAAAGCAACATGATCAGATAGAGCTGCAGTAACCCCCAGATTTAGATTTGCTGTGCTGGAACTGAGCTGGATCACACCTGGCCAGGTTGAAAATCACAGAATCACAGGACAGTGAAGTTGAAAGGGACCTCTGGACTGGTCCCAACACCCTGCGCATACTGGTCAGCCCCCAGCATGTACTGGTGCATGAAGTTATTCTATTTTTTAAAGAATTTTATAAACCGTAGTCCCTGTTTATCTTTTACCTAACTAGATTTTAACCAAATTTTTGGCACAGATAAAATGCAGAATTCAGAAATGATGACTCCTCCCCATTAAGCCTGTCAAACTCCAGCCACAAACAGAGGGTATTTCTGAAGCTCAGGCCCCTGGCCTACATAAATTCACCTGAGACAAACATCTGTCTCAGAAGTTCATTGAGTCAGAAAATTACATTGAATAGCAACAACCTCCTTCTCTGACCCTAAGTAAGCAGAGTAGTTATACACGATGAAGTGCAAACTGAATGTGGGAACCTGCAGGCAAGGACTGAAGCTGAAACTATGTTCCTTGTTTGCTTTAATTCAACTTTTTCAGCGGAAGAACTGTTGAACATCCATAACGTTATAAGAATGGGAGTGTCTTCATATATAAAGTTATTTTTGTCTTGAAATCCCCATTCAAGTCACTTGCGGCAGGTTACGAACTACCATGTAGTCATTATGAATACTGTGAAGTGTGTGTGGTTCTTTGGTTGATGGCTACACTGTATGTAGAATAAATTCAAAGCAAGGCACTTCTAGTTCTCTCTTGCCTGCATCCAGGATCCAAGTAAGTATTAGCAAAACATACATGAACTGCTATTTCCAGAGAAATACCAGATGCCCAAAATTCAGTGGAGCCTGCAAGCTAACTAAGTGATGCCCACCGTCCTGAGATTCAGGCAGACCTCCTGATCATTAAAACAACCAACTGTGAGTGAGTGCAATAATAAGTGATGGGAGAGCCAGCAGCACTCACAGTAAAGGTGAGCTCAGGCTAGTAGGTGTCAAAGGAGAAAATATTCTCTCTGCCCTCCAGGTAACAGATAATCCTACGTAGTGTCTGTTTTACCAAACGACCACAAGAACCTTTTACACTGCTAGAACCTTATCCTTATCCTCAATGAATACCCAATTCATTAAATAAAAAACCCCACAAACCCTGTCAACAGAAGGTGCTAGCAATTTTAGGTACTACTATTCAGCTATTTCCATGTGCTTCAAAATTATGGAAGACCGGAAGGATTAAGATAATTACTAGCAATTACTACAATTTTGTGATGTGTTTTGATCAGGGTGGCACTCTATATTACGGGCACTCAGATTTTTAAATTCCATTTTTATTTAAAAAATAAAACTTATTACATTGTAGAATAACACTTTAACATTCCAAGTGAAGTGAAAACATCTGGCAAAAGATTGTTCAAATGTTTGAAGTAGCTTGAAAGACAGATACAAAAGCAAAATTATTAGAAATCAGTCAAGTTGTTAAAGTAACACCTCTTTCTGACTGTTTGAGTATATTATTAAATTAATACATAAGAGGGAAGACTAAAAAGGAATTCAAAATGCCCATATGAATTTGAATGGGTTTATCATATTCACATTCTGATATTTTCCTAGTAGTGGCAGTATACAGGCCCATACAATTTATGAAGTATTGTGACAGGAGAGGGAACAGGAGCACACAAAACATTACTTTTAAAAGGCCACAAAGAAGACAAAGAGGTAGAAATAGGATTCCCAGCCTAAAATTACTTTATCCATCGGGTCAATGCCCCTAAATTTATTCTAGTGTTTAGTTAACTCCCCACAAGATCCATCCCAACAGAGACAGATAAAGTTGTGTAGAAATACCAACCCGAAGCATGCATTTTGCAGCCCTGGGTAGTTTATAGTAGGAGCTTTAGCACAAGAGACCAAAGCAAAGTTTGAGAAGCAACAAATTGGATGGGGTGAGAATGAGACGTAACTGCACAAAAACCTGAAAGGGCTGGTAAGAAATTCAAGTTTTATGGAAGAACTCAACTCCCTGTTCAGATTCTCCTACATAGACAGAAAAGGATTACATTTATGTGGAAGGCTAAAGAAGAGCACTGCAATTGATAAGATGTTCATAAGAATGTAAAGAAAAATGATGGTTGTGCAATTCATGAGAAAGCAGCAGAAAGCTCAAGACAGAAGAGATGAAGCCTGTATGTGTACCAGTACTGTCAGACTCAAACAGCGCTAGGTATGCTAAGTCTAAATTAAGACAGAAAACTCATCTCTAGTGGTGATGATGATGATAAGTGGCAAGTAGGAAAAAGACAGGGTTGCTGCTCTTTAAGCTCTATGCCATCCCAAATAAAATTATTTCCCAGAGACTGTATCAGAGAAACAGTCTCACATGCAGAATTAGATGGAAGAAGTCAGAGCCAATGGTAGAAGTTTGTATTTGTAGGTCATCATCCATGTGGAAAATACAACTGAAACTGCGGCCAAGTGTACAGGAGTGGAGTGCAAAGCAACAGAAGCACATCCCTAGAGGATGCTGAGGATCTGACATCAGCACTGAACATACTTCAGTGCACTGTTTTTATGTAGAACTGATTATTGTCTGGTACCACTGACTGAATGCCTCTTTGCAACTGGAGAGTATTAGGTCCCACTTCTGGTTTAGTTTCAGCCAAAAGGAATGCAGCTCCAGTATTCTAACACATTCCATGATGTGAATGAAAGCATGGCAAGGGAGGGAGATGGAAAAACTGCTTCAGAAGTGCACACGTAATTCAAACTCAGACACTGGTACAGACACACCTTGTGTTAGTCGATTCAATCTTTCACAAACATGAAGTAAGGTTAAGAACAAAATCCTGGTCCTTCCCAGAATGTATGAGAAGAAAGAAAGATAATACATTAAAGAGCCATAAGAAAATGGCTGTGTATGTAGATGTAAGGTAAAGATGTAAGTCTAGTAGGATGAGAAAAAAAGACGGCAATATGGAGAAGGACCCCAGTGAAGATTCCTGAAATACAGTCCAGAAAAGAAACTGGATGCCTGCATGATGGAACTGTAGACATGGAACTGTAGAGATGGATGCCTTTCTTGATGGATACCCTATAAAACCCTTGCTCCCTGTGGATTAATGTGCTTGAGGAAAAGGGCGGGAAAAGGAAAAGAAATCTTTACTCCCAAACTACTTCTTCTGTCTGGAAGATTTTCCAACAAACACTCTTAAGCTGCATTTTATAATGAAGCATGTATGCACTAAGCATAAACTGGGATTGATAACATAATACTCACCACTTTTGCATCTAGAGCGACCCGAGCAAAGCCTTTTCGATTTCCCCACAAGAGTTGGTAACTTTCGTCACTGAATAATGCTTCTCTAACTCCACCTGGTGAGATGGACACCAAGTGTCCATTCTTCAGTGCAATGAGACATTCCTCCCTTGTACCTGGCATAACACCCGTCACTTCCAATAATAATTTAAGTCCTGCAATAAATAAGTAGCAAATGCATATCACAAATACTGCTTGCATAAAAGAACAAGATTACAGCTAAATGAAAATCTAATAGCTATATAGTTAGATTAAGGCAAATTTGTATGAGGGAAGTAAAACGCCTACAAAGTAAATATTGGCAAAATGACAAATACGTGACAGCGTTTTTGCCCAAATGTTGTGAAGATGAACCAGCTTATCAGGAGCACCTCAATAAACTAATGCCTCCACATGCTATTTTCCATAATTATCAAAACACCATCCATGCAATCGAAACTAGAAATCCGAAAATAAACATCTATTCCTCCCTCCTCCTTTTTAAATATTTTAATAGAGAAATATAACATTTCAGTACAATAAAGATTACTACAAAAATACATACCTGAAAAGCAACTATTTTTAGTGTTGTTTTAAAATGTGATGCTTAACATTTTACACGTGGAGGTTTTGAGTTGTTAAATTTAGTATTTTGTGATTAAATTGCAAACTACGTGGGTTAAATTGGACTGCTGTATGACTCTTAAGACGCATGAATGGCAGAAGTTAGCAGGCAGTTTCAGCACTGCATGAACAGTTTGGTGAATCTCCTTCCTTTCTTTCCATAATTGGGATTTCTCCAGAAGGCAGACTGAGAACCACAGAAGCATCCTATGCTTTCTTATATTATCTTCACATTTTAAATCTATCAGTTTGGAACTCCCATAGAGAGCTTCAGCAAACGAGTCTTCAAATTCACTGTTCCAACAGCATGGTTTGAAAAGAAATTGTTTATATTAATAAATGCCAACAACAGCTATGGACTGCCAGAACTGGGGTCTAGCACTGCACCTTTGACAAAGGTCTGCAACAGAAACTTTGGAAGACAGTGGAAAACACAGTGCCGCATCTTGTAATTGAATTGTATTTAAACTTATTCAAGGCATCATGTTTGATAAATCTTTCTGCCAAAGACAGATGTTGACTTTGTTTAATCCCACTGTGGACTCATATGAATTCCTGTTTTATCCTGCAGCCAGGAATGCCATATCCTTATTAAGTGAACAGGTTCTTCCTTTGCTTGGCTTTCAAACTTTTGCCTGTTAAGAATTATGATGTATCACATTGATGTATTATCACTTCTTACTCCCCTTTTCCAGGTCACACAGAATTTTATATCCCTCAATCATGCAAGACTTCTATCCTATGTACTGGCTCTTCAAAGGAAGACATGCCTCATCCTTGTCCTTCTTTGTATCCTTATTATTTTGCAGCTTTTCTGAGATGGGGAGACCAGAATTACACACAGTACTCAAGACGTGGGCACCATATGCATTTTGAGTACATAATGGTATTTTCTGTTTCTTCTTTTTCATGCTAAGCCTAAAATTCTGTTTGCCTTTCGGCGACTGCTGAGACTTAAGCTGACATATTCCTAATGTCATCTAGAAAATTTAAAGTGTTTAAAATTTATGTCTTTAAACTTGGGTTTCTTTTTTTCTTTTTTTAACTTCTGCACTGCATTATAACTAATGCTGAGTTTCATCTGCCATTTAATCAGCCAGTGATTCAGTGCTCTCTGTGTGGGCTTTTACTGCCTTGAAAAAAAGTGGCCAGTGTAAAGCTTTGTCACCTCACTACTTGTCTAGATTATGATTATTTTGAACAATATAGGTTCCAGCACTGATTTTTGTCGGTATACCTGGTGAATTCTGTTTCTTAGTGAAAATGAGCTATTTATTTCTACCCTTTATTTCCTACCTTTTAAACAGTTACTCATTCACAAGACTCCTCCTATAACTGTAATTAATCCAACAGACTGAGGTCCAGCATATGCTTCTAAGCGTTCTTTAAAAAAACGATCTGTGAAGTGCAACATTTCTCTGCAAAAAGCAGGTAAGTATGATAGAGCAAGACAAGGTTAGGGAGAAGTTTCACTCATTCTATTACTTTTAGCCACGTTTTCTACTAATGCAGCAAATGGGGAGGCCTAATCTCCATTATTTGTCGTCTTTTTTACCAGATGCCTTTTTGGTAGCCTTTTTATAGGTTGATACCATATTTGCCACCTTCTGTTCCTCTAGCATGAACATAATTCACGCAATATATTATATGTGCATCAATAGTCCAGAAAAATTGCACAGGTGAGAGTGTTGCTTTGTCTTGAGTATAGTTGGCTGTACATTTGTAATAAAAATCTGTCCTATGGACACTTCAATTTGAAACAGTTCCCTCTCATTTATCCCTTAAAACAGAAGTCTCCTTTGCAACATTCTGCTAAGCTTTACCTTCCTTTAGGGGTCCTCTTAGAAGCCAGTCATCTCTTGATGACTTCATGCTTCTGATGTGTTTAGTACTACACAGTATTTACTAAATATGCCTTTAGCAAATTCTTCCTTACTATCTTTCTAGGGATGCCACAATATGTTCTTGCATCAAACTTGCTTGAGTTTATGCTCTTTGTTTTCAATGTTTGAACACAACTTCCTTTTCTGAAGCATGTCCTTCAACTTTTAAATAGCCTCCCTTACTCTTTAGTATTATAGTAATTTTTAATATAAGTGGTATAAAGGTGTCTTTAAATAATCTCCATGCTATTCCTTCTGAATGCTCCTTTATACCTTGTTCTTCTAAAAACGAATGAGGTTGGCTTTTCTGTACCTTCTCCTTTTCACAATGGAATTATGTATTTCTGTCTCAGTTTACAATGTGTTGAATGTTCTATGGTCAGTATTACAGAGCTCTCTTCAACAGTAGAATCTTCAAACAAGTTTTGTGCCCTACTCCAGGCTTTGGTCAAAAGATAGATTTGATGTCATATCCTACTGCAATAGCTACTCAGTGTAGAGAGCCAGTAGGTAATTGACATCCTACCATTTACTGGGCTCTTCTGCCCTCACGGCCCATTCCTGACCAGCCAGCATTAGGTCAATAATATAGTCCCATCCTACACTTTCTACTGAGGCATGAAATTTTATCCCAACAGGATTATATAATGTCTATTTGGAGGCTCCCTTTAGAGGGTCTACCAGTGTTTTTATGACCTTTCACCTAAAAGACAGGATGTTCTACCCTGTTTGCCCATCTGCATCTACCAGCTTTTAGTTCAAAAGTCTAAAATCAGTCTTTCAGTTTAAAAGCTTTCTTGAAAGTGTAATAAATATAAATTTCACCAAAACCACTAACAGGCTCGGTAAATGCAGGACACTTAAGTACAAGAGAATATGTTCTTACCTGGTAAACGAAAGACAAAATGATCAGCGACTGACAGACAAAGTCTTTTCTTCCAGAGGAACAGCCTAGACAAAAAGTAAAGGTAGTCTATAGGAATAGCTCCATGGTAATACACAAGAATGCCCGGTCCTTCTGGTAAGTTTTCCACACCATGAAGCTCATAACCTGTTTGGAATGGAAAGCAATGCACTGACAATGATAGCTGTAAATCATCTGGCAATTTAAAGAAAACTGTTTACTGTCCTTTGTTGTATGACTTTCAGAGAGTTGTGAAAGCCTCTGCAGTAGCTTTTATATTAATTAAGTTCTGGATGAAACTTTTGGTCAATAGCAAAGAGAAAGACCTTTAAACACCACAGGTGGACTAAATTGTTGATCAGTTTAATCACTAGAACCTGACATTTCCCCCAGTGAGGGGACTAAATTAATTATTTCCCATTAGGAAGTTTTCCCAGTCCAAAGCGCAATAATAAAAAACCCCACAACTATGCTGGTGCAAAACCACTTCATCCTCAGAATGAGAGGCAAACAACCAGTCAGGATGCTTTCATGAAATATGGAAGTGTGAATCTCCATTCTGTCAGGCAGAATGAAAAGGTTTGGAATTTGCATAATAAAAAGTTTCTCTGGTTGAGATGTTTAAGTCCAAACCAGAATCCATCAGAATCCCAAAGAGAGCTTCTCTCCATGAGTTAAGTGTGTTCACTTCAGAGTGGAAGGGAATTTCCTCACAGACACAGAATTCTGTAAATCCCTTTCCTGGTTCTTTCTATGTTTGATTTAGGTTTGAGGTGGAGCCAGAGCAGGAGGATAATGTCTACAAAGGCTTGGGAAAACCACAGCTTCTACCAGCTAAGAGCTCTATTCCACCTTATCTACCTTCATCTCCATCTCTGCTACAGCTCCTGACATGAGCCCTTCAGGGAGAAGGACGGGAACAGAGCAGGCAGAGTCCTAGGAAGAGGTAGAGAAAATTTTATACTGCAGGATGTTCAAAGATTAAGGGAAAAAGCTGTGAGGAAGGGTAACACCACAGATAACAGCTTGTTATTCTTCATCCTTAGGGCAGCAAATTTAAGTCTTGCTGGTAGCCTTAAACTACATCCATGAGAAAAACAAGAGCCTAGCATGCAGCTGAGGATTTTCCTAAGGAGCAGGGTGTGCTGAAAGTATCTGAAGGCTGAGTGTAATGAAACTGAAAAATCAGATTACTTTTAAATTCTGCCACGGTACAAACTTAAATGTGGTATCTAATTTTTTCTTTGTCCATACAGCTCTTAAAATTATTTTCAATTGCCATAACCCAAAGTAGTTTTCACCAACTAAAAATACACTAATTACATTTCCAACTAGTTGTGTTTTGATCATTTACTAAGTGGGTTTTAAACAGACACTAAGATAAAAGATAAATCACACATCTCGCTTGCAGTTACGTTACTAGAACTAACGTTAACACTGCACTTCACTAATATCATATACAAAGAAGTGCACCTGCCTATCCACTTAGAGAAATTTACCCTATATAAACTAATTCCTCCCTTTCATTCTGCCTGTTCTATATTGTAATCACACAGATGCCATACAAAGTATAATAAATATAATTTCTTTGCATCCATTTGGAAGAAATAAAAATAATAAATTAAAACTTATGTGTATTTACTATTTATTGTAATTCAAAGCTTCAGACAAGCCATGTCATACTTACCATGCCATATTCTTGCATATATATCCCAAAAGCTTGCTATAGTTTTCCTTGCACTATCCCAAACTTCACTCAAGGGGTCTGCTTTTACCTCACTGTTCCTCTGATATATCAAAAGCAAAATATTACTGAGATAAATGAAAAAAAGGATTGTTAAAGGAACTATAAAAACAAATAATATTGCACTCATTGTCAGTGAGGCGATGACTATATGAAAAAGGTATTTCTTCAGGTACTCCACAACAGTCCATTCTTCCAGTACATAGGCAAGGCAGCTCAGGTCAGTCATTGGTATCTGGCCTGAAGCGCAGGGTGCTTTTCCACCTATCATGTCCTGCATGGAGAAGAAAATAAATAAATAAGTAAATAAAAGGTCTCTGATCATGGAAGTTTCTCAATTTAGGAAAAAATTTTACTGTAGATATACCTGATACCTATTTTGGTGGATCACAGAGTCAAACATTTTGTCTCTCTGTCATACTAAGATATTTGCTGGCAATCGCCATCCACAATTCCCTGTAAAGGGTGATGAGATTATCCTGTGTATTTATGGATTTTTTTTATACAGCCAGATAATAGGGGCTCAAAGGACAAGGGCTGGAGTCCAAGGAAGCCTCGGGATCCATGCAATATGGCTGATCAGATGATTTCTCTGTATAAGTATGGCTTGCTTTTTAGAAGCTCAAAAGAGGGTGAGTGATAAGTATTTTCAGCAGCGTTAGCCAAGACAACTGCTACCAGAGGTCTGGGCTCTCCTGTTCCTCAGCACAGAGTCCAGGCTGGGCTTCTGGTCCCTCTCAGTTTGGCAGCAGCCAACAACGAGGGGAACAAACAGTGGAATGAGCAGCTGAAGAGATGGCAAGCAAAACCTGGGAAGCCGTGGCTCCTTCCTGAGGCCTGGAGGTGACTGGGACAGTGTTTGTTACCGCTGGTAGCACTGGGAAAAGCAACTCTTCACCCTTCATCCACGCAACCATGCCAACACACTCTTCTTTCAGATCTTCCAGCCATGGCAAAGGCCAAGTGGGCTCCATGGCCCTAGTGATATGTTTGCCACATGCAGCTCCCTACTTGGTCTATTCCTACAGCCAACCCTGCCCACCTGGCGGCAGGTAGTGGTTTCTCTGAAATGCAAGAGTGCTCCACCATCGCTGGCTGATTTTAAGATTCTGAAGCATCAGCCAGAGATTTAAACATTGCAATCAGGTTCAGTAATCCGTAACTGAATGCAGCTTTTATTTGCCTCAAACAGGTTACTACTTGTTTAATGAGTAAATTTTTCTGCTCCAACACCAGAACGAGTACCTACAAGAAAAAAATCGTAATTGCCACAGCTGGTGCCAAGATTCATAAAGTACAGCAAGTCCAGACTTTTCTGACTTTATGTCTTCAGCTGCATACTTATATGAGCAAACGTGTTATACGCTACCCACTCCACATTTGTGTTTCTTCTTTGAAGCCCTGGGTAGAATACAGAGGTGGACTGGTGTCAAGCACAGCTCCCTTCAGAGTTATGGGTGACCAGGAGTACAGCGAACAGCAAAAGCAAAGAGCAGCCACAGCTATAAACTCGGTCTCACACACTCCAACCAAATCTGTCCTTATCTCAAACCCTTCAAACTCCACGTTGGGCACCAGAAAGGACTGTCATGATTTAACCCCATCTCACTCCCCTGCACTGGGATGGGGGAGAGAAACAGAAGGGTAAAAGTGCAAAAACTCGTGGGTTGAGGTAAAGACGGTTTAATAGGTAAAGCACAAGCTGGAAGGATAGTAAACCAGGAGCTCAAAGGAAGGAAGCATTGTATTAAATGATGCTCAGCATGGCACAAACGAATGAAACCAATGTGGCGAAGAACGTGGCAAGAATTAATATGGAATTGTTTATATCCTCTCTAAGATACAGGAAGAGCTGGAAGTTCTCACTGAGAAGAGATTTTATCAATAACATGAAAGAAATAAAAGGAATAGTCTGCATGATTCGGATATTAAAATCTCTGCTTAGAAGGCATTTAAGAAGGATAAAGCTGATGGTGTGTTGCTACTAAAGAAGTTATTAATTGTTTAAAGTTGCTGATAAGAGCAAGGTCTACAAATCCTCAATGCCTGCAAAGCATGCTGTGCTGACAGAACCCAGGAGAAGGCTGAACGAGTTATTCTAAGTACTTAGTATTTCTGATTCAGTAGCCTAAGGCAAGCCCTTAACATGGCCTTCTCCTGGGCTCATTCAGCCTGCAACAGAGGGTGAAGGGAGGGAATGGATTTTGCATCGTTATGGGGGTTACAGACTGGGAACACAGACTACTGCAGCCAGTAGCAAAACTGGCTTAAGATTGCAGGTAAAATGTCCACACTGATAGTAAATGTACCAATACTAACCCTTATATGATATGGGGATTAATTTGGGTATGTTGATCACTGACTGGAACCTGGTGATCAAGAGATCGTATAATTTACCAGCATTCTAAAATTAACATGTCCAGTATCTTCTTGTACCTAACATTCTTTTAAAAAACACCTGAAATTCCCTCTGGCCTCCTGATACCCATTTTTAGTAACTCTTGAAAGACTAGGGAAAATCCAGCGGACTGGAAGAGATTTAAGATTATTCCAAAGTCCCCAAACACAAGTAACTGCAGACTCAGCAGCCAGATAAATCGCTGGCAAGATGACTGAAAAGCTGGTATGTGACAAAGGTAACTGATGCTACTCATTATAATTTTGTGGGAAACAGACCTTGTAAACAAATGGACCTCCATTCTTAGAGGAAACTAGAGGTTTAATAGCTTGTGCAGGTGTCATGCACGTACAGTTTCGCTAGGGGCTTGTCAAAGAGTCACTTTAAGCCACACACAAGCTGCTGCTTGTAACTCGCCCTTCCACCAGCCCCTCACCGTATGTTCTCACCACCATCCTGGTCTCCAGCAGCATCAGCTGGCTCCCTGCTAACAGGGTGACTGTGAAAATGCTGGCACAAGCAAAAACCACTCTGGGGAACAGCCCGAACTGAAGTTGGCCTATGGGGATTATGAAAGTGTATTACCAATGCCGCTTGACATTTTGATTTAAAAGTAAAGCTTTTTAAAATGGAGCACATATGAAATGAATGATGTCATCAACTGGCATGACAAAAAAAGTATCCATCAGCGATAGAATCCCCATCAAATGAAAATTGAGTCCATGACTGACATTATTCAGCATTTTCAGAATTTTCTCATAATATTAATAGGATGTTTACATTCATCAATGTAAACAATCTAACATTCCACTGATTTTTCTTCCTCCATCCCAATTTTTATGTAACAGAAAATTATTTGCTGGCTGGAAGACCACTACGTTAACCTTGTTTTCTCACAGATTACAGTATAAATAACCATAATAACTTAGTTATTTCTGATTTTAAGTTCAATATAGACACTAAAAAAAAGCTTTAGAAAGCAAAAAATTTGCAAAAGTAATTTTTTTATTTGGCTGAGGGCATTTGAAAGTAGTTAGGTACACACAGAGTGAGCTCATTTTATGCCAGCTAGCTGGGTGGGTGGGATACAAGCTAATTCAACATCATTCCAGTTGAATCCAAGCCAGAGTGGTGAAAGAATAAATGATTGACCGACTGAGGAAAAACTAGAAGCAGCATGGCTTTTTCTGGAAGTTGGGTGTTCAGCCAGGTTTCAGTTCCTGGTCCCACAGCTCAGTTGTACACTACCTCCAGCATTGCATAAAGAAAGAATAAACCCTGATCGCTGAACCCTGACGTTGGTTTTTGGACCATATGATGTGAGTTCAATATGGTAACTGTATCCCTCTGTACTGCCAGTATAACATCAGAGGCCTACAACAGGACAGAACTTCTACTTCTGCCATGTTCTACTGGCTCTCTCTCACCAGCCCCTTGCTGAGACCACAAACACAATTTTGAAGCATCCTTTCTATCAAACACCATATAGGAAATTATTACATAACTATTTGAATGCCTATTGCAAGGCTATTACTAAAGAACTGCTTGATTATGCACTGGAAGGCAATGCAAGAGTGTTACCGCAACATGTTTACTCGTAACTGCTCTGGTTTGCCCCAAGACTCAAAATTTAAGACAGAAATTTCTCTGGTGCTTTTATCAAATCTGAGCCAAGAGCAGTTCCCATGTTCTTCAATACGGAACATCCCATAAAAGGTTAACAAGTGGGCATAGGGTTTTGTGAACATTTTTTAAGTTGTCTATATTTATCTCATCTTCATCTTATCTAGCAATGGACTTGAAGCGTTACTGTTCCGAGTAATTCCATTGTTCTTCTAGAGAACAACATCTGTGTTGACATGCGAGATGTTTGTTTGGGCTCCACCTATAAAGCATATCAAATTCCAGAGTAATAGCTGTATCTACAATGTAAAATTACAGGTGATGTCAGAAGGAGACAGAACTAATGTCTCCCTACTTAAAGGGGAGCTCCGCTTCCAACAAAATCCTCCTGTACTACAAGTCACTCAGATCCCGAACTCTTGCTGAAGCATCCTTTGTTGATAAGGATAATCTTACCAACACTGTAATTCCAGAGAACGGAAGTGCAACAACAAAGCTACCACAAGAGACCTATGTCATCAAAATTAAAACCTTGTAGCTGACTTGCAGCCATGTCTGAAGAGTGGATACTCTTGGTCTTGCTGCTCACCACGTTGTTCTTGGCAGTAAGTTTAGCAGAGCGTAGTGGGAAGATGAGTGAAAAGTAGCTGGAAACTCTTCTACAGAGAATTTTTTGACATCTGCTTTCTTGTAGCAGGCTCCTGCTTTCTCTTCTGTCAAACTCAACTGCTCTGTTTCACAAGAGGAGTAATCTAACAGTTACAACCCTGCACCTTGCCTTTCAATCTAAATTAAATTACAATTATACATTTCCCAGATTTTTTCGTGGCAGTTCCACAGTTCTTTTGCTGGTCTCACACTGACACCACCCATTTCATTTGCCTCCATGAATCCACCCATCTTTTACGCTGCTGTTTCTACCTCTATGGATTATCGGCACATCCACCTCAAAACTGCAGGATCTATCCCCCCCCAAAATAGAAACCATCAGCTATTACAGTGGCCAGTCCCCTGCTTTCCATGGCTATTCCTGCTTTTTCACCCACCAAGGGTACCAGTTGTTTCCCATTTATTCTCTTACAGCCCCAGCAAATCTGATGAACTGAATTCCCCCTCAGGTTTGATCCACCATGTGGAGATGAGGAGCAGCTATCCCTGGGTGGGCATCAGCGCTCAGCTCAGTTCCCACAAACGTGGCCAGTGGGAGCTGGGAGAGCATGTATGAAGCATGGGATCAGTGGTGGTACCCGACATAGAATCACAAGGTTGGAAGGGACCTTAAAGATCATCCAGTTCCAACCCCCCTGCCATGGGCAGGGACACCTCCCACTAGACCAGGTTGCTCAAAGCCCTATCCAGCCTGGCCTTGAACACTTCCAGGGATGGGGTATCCACAGCTTCTCTGGGCAACCTGTTCCAGTGTCTCACCACCCTCACAGTAAAGAATTTCTTCCTGATATCTAATCTAAATCTACCCTCTTCCAGTTTGAAGCAAGTACCCCTCATCCTATCACTACATGCCCTTGTAAAAAGTCCCTCCCCATCTCTCCCTTAAGGTCCCCTTTAGGCACTGGAAGGCTGCTGTAAGGTCTTCCTGGAGCCTTCTCTTCTCCAGGCTGAACAACCCCAGCTCTCTCAGCCCATCCTCATAGCAGAGGTGCTCCAGCCCTCTCATCATCTTTTGGCCTCCTCTGGACCCGCTCCAACAGGTCATGATCAGGCCACAAGTGAGATACGGCAAGTACCCGACGCCTACATTTATCCCTTTTCTTCACCTGGAAACGTCATTAACGTTTCCAAACGTCATTAACCTGCGAAAACTCGGTATTTTTCCCCAACGCCCGGTGCTGAGGGGCCCCGAGGACAGTTGGCTGCTCAGGCACACGGTACCGCCGCGCCGCCGGACCCCCCCACCCCGGCAACGGCTCTCCCCGGGGGGCCGAGCCTCCGACACCCCCCCATCCCCCATCCCCCCCGCACCGGGTCCTCGCGCCCGCCGCGGCGTGACGTGACGTCACGGCCGCCCTCCGCCTCGCGCCGCCGGCCCCGCTTACCTGCCCGCGACGGCGGCTGCCTTCACAAAACACCGCGCGCACGCGGCCCCGTCCCGGGATAAACGCGCCGCCGCCCCCGCGTCCGGGCCCGGAGAGGCGGGGCCGGGCCTGGCATCCCCAGTGGGCTCCGCGCCCAAATCTCCATGTTTAATTTTTCGCCGATTAACAAAAAACATAAATCCCTGGGACTGGGAGGCGGCGGCGGGCCCGCCCGGGAGGGGCGGGATGGAGGCGCCGCTTCCCATCGCAAGGGGATGGGGGAAGCGCGGAGCCGTCGGTGGCTTCGCACCCTCAGCCCCCCTCTGCCCTCTCCTCCGCCAGGACGCGGGGAAGAGGCCGCTCCCGGCCCCCCTCCGAGGTCTCCCCGTCCGCGGCGGAGGCCGGAACACCCCTTCCCACTCCTTCGTGGGCGCCGGGGGAGAGTTGCCCACGAAGAAGCATGCGAGGAGGCTCGCTCTCGGGAGCACTGGGTTTAAGGGTGTCCTGGCTGCTTCAGCTGTGGCTGCAGATGGGGGTGGAAGTCTGCGGCTCAGCCTGGCGTGTTTCCTCTCCAGCTGCTTCGAAATGCCGAGCACTTCAGCCAGTACATCCCACAGGTAGATGGGATTTGAAACTGCTGCAAGAAGTGGATTTCAGTGTTTGCACGGCTTCCCACACGGATTCCCATCACCACTCATAGGGCTCCAATACCTGCACTCTGCTCGGAAGAATGAAGCCTCCCTGGGACGTGCCTCCGGTCAATTGCTGTGTGCGTTGATTAAGGAAACTCTCAGACAGCGGCATTGACTCCTGAGTTGAGAACATACAATGGTTTTGCAAAGGAAAGAATCTCTTCAAAAAGCTTAGAACTGGGTGTCACACAGACTTGGGGTATAATTAAATAAAAGGCAGCTAGACTGTGCTATTGTGGCTAAATTAAGCAGAGGAAACCTGAAATGTAATACCCTTGTTCACCCAATGGCTAATATGAGAGAGGTCATATTTAGACTGATAACACCAATAGGTACCAGTTTTTAAGTTCAGAAAAGGATGAATCTGACTTGTTTAAGACAGGTGATAGAATTTCATCATTTGATTTGATGTGGAACAAGAAATTGAGGAATAACAGTGATTTGCAAATGAAGAGGAGAGGAACCCACAATCTAGTTTCCCAGGTGAATACCAGAAAAAATGCATCTATTATCAGAGTCAACTTCTTAAGAATGAAAAGGCTTCTGAGAGAGAACTTGGAGTTGGTCTCTTCCAGGATAGTGCATACTGATTCAGGACTGAAACAGGTCCTGAAGGAAGGTGGAACTGTCCACCCACTGCTGTCCACAGTGTGACACTGCTTTTAGAAAGATTCACCCAAACTTGAAAACGCTCAGAGAACTAAGTGAGCATATTCAATAACACTGTAAAGGAGGTTTGCAGTGATTGTCTGGCAGGATTTATTCCCGAAGAGGATTCTTCAACAGCGAGAGTCCCTCCAAACTTTTGAGAGTCTTGATTTTAGCTGACCCAAGCTGCTTGGCTTGCCACCTGCGCAGTCTTCAGAAGATGCTGAAGATAGCAAGCAGTGCTCCAAACCGACTGTCTCCTCTTCTATTCACATTCACCCCCATTGCAGCCCTTGTGTGTCTCCCATGAAATAAAATGCATGGCTGTTGTGCCGTAGCTGGGTTTCAGGGGAAGTGATCCACCAGTGATGCTTTTCTGCTGTCTTCTGGCTTTTGTGGCGCAAAGCAGACTTTTTCAATAACAGCTTTTCTCGTGAGGAAAGACATTTAGGAAAAATTTGGTATTCCTTGCCTAGCATGAAGGAGTATAATCATTGGAAAAGGGGTTTCGGTAGTAGAGAGGTCAATAGAATGCAGATATAAAGTCTTTAAGTGGTAAAAGTACATTTAGATGATGAGCGCAGATAGAGAAAGGGTTGTACATAACGCTTACTGGCCAACACCAAATGGAGCCAAAATAAAGTGTTTTGTTTTGTTTGCATGTGTTTTGTTTCCTTGTATTTGCATGACAATGTATTATTGTGCAAAGAATATGAATGGAAATGAAAGAACTAAAACTGCAATTGAAGAACAGAACTATAATGAAATAACAATCATGATAACATGGATATTGAAAAATGCATTGCAGTGAACGGTATTGAATAGCATTGTATGTTAAAAAATAATTGCATTGTTATCTTTGCTTTTCCATCTGATTTTTTTTTCTTTAGAGTCATCTTGAAGAATGGCATGAGGCTTTTTCAGAATATTTTTAGGAATCTGGTATGGGTGTTCAGCAGCAGATTTGGATACGAAGGGAGATTTCTGATGATGGATAAAACTACTCTGAAGAATTCAACATTACATGAAATCAGAATTTAGGCATTTGAATCTTACAGAGTTTGAAAAGATACTAAGGAGATGCAAAATTTCAACAGTCTGGATTTTTTAGATGAAACAATGGGCCAAGATTTTAGAAAGAATGTTCCAAATAATTCTATGAATACCTAGTGTACAATGTGTATTATCGTGAATATAAAGATGCTATGAAAAATGCAGCAAAAGAAACTGATTGGTATAAGAAACTGTGTCTTGTGAATCGGGAGCATATATTAAACAGGGGGAAAAAATAACAGTCAAGATTTTCTGCCTTCAGATAAAAACAAAAGTAGCAACCAATGAAGGTGAGATAGAAATAAAAAATTAAGAGGTCTGAAAAAGTACTTAGCTCTAATTTGGAATAAAGGCAATGGGATGGAGCATTGGTAGATTGATAATAAAGATGAAGGAGCAGAAATTACAGAGTTGGAATGAAAAATCGAGGTTCAGAAACTTTAAGGATAGAACCAGTTAGTTTTCTCAATCTGCACAAGAACAATGTCTGGCAGATGTTAATTGCAGGCCCAGTACTAAGGGTTTTTTAGTAGCTTCATGAAGTTAAGAATACCAGATAACTGAAGAATAGCAAATTTAGCATCTATATTTGAGAAAATAAGAACAATTAGGAGTCTTCTGTATTCTGCACTGCACAGTGTGTTCCAGACCAATACATGTTAAGAAAATAGTAGTTCAAGATGTGGAGAAACGGTAAACTTACGTTTGATTTTCTAACTGTAAATCCTGCCAGGCAATCCTGCCAGTGGGATGAAGCTATGGAAGGGGTAAGTATAACCTTAGGGTTTATCTTACAAGAATTCCTGGTAGGATTAGTGAAGTGTTACAGCCAGCGTAGAAGGCATTACTTCTTTGAAATATTATATTTAATTATATTTCCTTCTTGTTTATACAGATTAATTTAGATTGAAAGAACAGAAAAGAGTCCAAGGGATGACAGACATGCATTAGCTTGTTTTAGGAGAATAAGACAGAGGCATGTGGCTTTTTTTTAACCTAGCAAAATGAAATTTCAAATGAGATATAACTGTTGCTGTTAAGTAATTTTGAGGGTAAGAAGGGAAAAAAACAACTCAGTTAAAGGTCAGTCAAAGCACAGAATAAATGAGTGTTAATGGCCAGTCTATAACTTTCGCATGTTTTATATTCAGCTAAGATTTCTAGCAAGAAAAAAGAGGTTATGAATCTGTTTACGAGAGAAGTAACATAATTTCTACTGCTATTTGGAAGTTGAAATAAATAGGTTACAGAAAGTTAGTGATCCCAGGCATTGAGGTGCTGGAGTGGGTCCAGAGAAGGGCAATGAAGCTGGTGAGGGCTCTGGAGCACAAATCTTATGAGGAGCAGCTGAGGGAGCTGGGATTGTTTAGCCTGGAGAAAAGGAGGCTGAGGGGAGACCTTATCGCTCTCTACCTGAAAGGAGGTTGTAGAGCGGGGGGTGTCAGTCTGTTCTCCCAGGTAACAGGCGATCGGACAAGAGGAAATGGCCTCAAGTTGCACCAGGGGAGGTTTAGACTGGATATTAGGAAAAAATTTTTCACAGAAAGGGTTATCAAGCATTGGAAGAGGCTGCCCAGGGAAGTGGTTGAGTCCCCATCCCTGGAGGCATTTAAAAGACGTGTAGATGTGGTGCTGAGGGATGTGGTTTAGTGGTGGACTTGACAGTGTTAGGTTGATGGTTGGGCTCGATCTTAATGGTCTTTTCCAACCTAAATGATTCTATGAGTCTATGATTCTATGCTTAACATAAAGTGACCATTTGCATTTGGAGGCTGGAAAGTTCCTTACCTAAAAGAAACTGATTACTTAGTTGTGGTTCAAAAAAAGTGCCTCAGTCTTGCCTCCTGTCTCTTAATACTTGCTCGTGCATGAATATCAGGACCTAGACAGGATTACCAATTGCTACTGACCCCATTCTGGAGCAAGTGGTGGCCTTCATGGGTCCTTACACTGGATCTTATTTCAGCCAGTAATGTTACAGAGTGATGGGAGGTCTCACGTCTCAACAAGCTGAACTTGAAGCCTTTTTTTTTTGTTCCTTCAGAATTGATATTCTAGAGATATCAATCACCGATGATAAAATGTGGAAGTCAGGATAGTACCACAGCTGTGGGATTGTTTGTAAACACTCTTGGAAGCAGTAGAGGTGGGAGCTGAGACAAAGAGTAATTATTTGTTGTTTTCTAGGAGAGATGTTTCACTGATGCAGATGAAAAAAAGGAGCAGATAAAGAATATTGCTTTTTCCTTAGATCCTGAAGGAAACATCCCCAATAACATTCTTGGAACGCTGTTAGATGGATTGAATTTGCTGGCTATAGATGGTGTGAGGAGCTATATTGCCCAGGCAGGGGAATATGGACACTATGCATGAAAGCTTATTTGCTTCTTGCCTATGTAAAATGGGCAGAACTCAGCCTTAGCCTGTTCTTGCAAATATCATTGCTGACCTGGAGGCAAAACAGAAAATCCCTTGACATTGATATTTTTTGGTCTAAAAACTAACTCAGTTCATTTGCCCTGAAGCAGAAGGGCACAGAGTACTTAGTCCTAGCTCCAGGGAGAGCTCCTTGGTCCAGATGCAATACTCTTTGTAAGCCATCCCTCTTACATATGCAAGATCATGACAGCCAAGGCTGCTTTGCCACTCAAGTCTCCCCATTTCTTTTTCATATCCTCAATCTCGTTATTCTTCCCTTTCCTAGCTGTCGATGGAGGCCAGCTGGCTCCAGATTCAGGGTCTAATTACTGACAGGGACAGTGGTTCTCAGCCCACAAGGCTGGAGATCTTCTAACCACTGGAGCTGGAGTTTGCCACTTGACGGAAGTGTCACCCTTCACTATATGATAGGTTTTCCTCCTGCCTTCTTGTCATACATACTTTATTAATGGTTTTCAGCAGATCATTCTTTGGTAACAGAGATGTGACAAGTCATCAGTAATTTTTGGGTCTCTTCCAATTTATAAAGAAAATTGGTCTCTAGCAGGTATTGTTATCTCTCTTTTGTCTATACCTTAATATTTTGCAAGTGTCCCCTGCATTCTTTTCCAATATAGCTCTACTCTGCTGACATTCGTATCGTTTTCCTTCCCTCCCTATCTTTCTTATCTAATCTCAGTCTGTGTGATTCTTACTCTCTATTCTTTTTTCCCAGAGCTAGTTCTTAGGCTGAGATTCTCTCCTTTCCACATCTCTCTCTTTCTGTTCTCAACATCAATCCATCTCACTTGAACAACTCCCGCCTTGTCTCCATCGCCTTAGTTCCTAGTTTCTTTGCCCAGTTTATCACAATGTCACCAATGAAAGCTTCCCTCTCTGATTAGGTGCACCTTTCCCAGCATTCTTTCATTGACCCAAAGCCCTGTTGACTCTCCCCAGCACCATTATCTGTAAATGCCACTGTCTGTTCCCAGCTCTTTTACACACCATGGCTCCTTTTAAAAAAAGACTGCTCCCCAGCCTTCTTACTCACCTTTATATCTGTAAAACCCCACTGATGTTTCACAACCAGCACTCTTCCTTCCCACAGCCTCCACTTCCTCGCACTTCTCTCTCCCTCCTGGAATTCAGCAGTTGCCATAAAATTTCATTGCCTGCACTGATAGCCTTGAGCTGTTTTTGTGCCTAGAGGTAGGGGAAATAGAATGAGTTGTTCTGCTTAGTTGAAGTTTGATCAATGCTCTATATCGCGAGAAACTGTAGTATATAGAGAGGACAGAGTCTTTGCAGATGTTTAGAAATTAAAAGGTGACACTCTTTTTGAACATAAGCACATTCCATTTTTTACGTTTCATAGTAGGTCAGCCTAGATACAGATCAGAAATATATCTGGTGATTTCCTTCCATTCACTCCAGCTTCACAGTGGACTGTTTAGCCTTCGTGTGAATGGCTAAAAGCTCTATAAACAGTTGGTAAAGTCAAACAAGAGCTGCGTATAACTTGTAGGATAGATAGACTTCAATTTTGCGTCTAGACCATGACAATCATGTCACAAGCTACTGTCAGTTCAAAGAGGGAGGAAAAAAGATACACCCCAAATACACACAGAGGTTCAGAAATGTTTGCAGTAGGTACACACTGTTTTCTGGGTTGCAACACTCGTGTGGTACTGCAGCAAAACCACGCATACATAGTTTCTCTGATAACTCAGCATCATTCTGGGCAGAATGAACCAAGCCCAGTGCTGGTGTGAGCAGTCAAAATACTAGTGATGACCATAAGTGTGCATCTTTTAGCAGGACTGAAGTGTACTTAATGTACTTGCCCTGGGGTGATGTTACTGACAGACGTGTATGCAAATTACATATCTATTAACTATTATGTGCACCCGAATACATGGTTATTTTCTAAACTCATGTACATATAGAGACAGTAAAATATGGCCTTATCTCATTAGACACTCTCCTTTACGTGGGGCTGTACAGCTCGTACCGTGGCTGGACTACAGTAAGGACTGAGGTCTCCACTTCAGAGCGGTCTAATTGATGGTCCCATTGCTGCTGGGTGATTTTGCACCACTTCAAGTGTTATAAACTGTATTCACCATCAAATCCCAAAATAAACATTGTAATATAGTTCACGTCCTGATTGTCAAGAGGTTAGACGGCCTTGCTCTAGTTATGACTTCAGTTAAATACTGTAATAATAGCATTCTTTCTATTGCAAGCAGTTGAGTGGGTGTATATGTAGCAATTGCCTAAGTGGGTAGAATTTGCACGGATGAAAATGAAGTAGATGAGCTGTAATATCAAGTGTGGGTGACATGCCTCCTTTATACACCCTTTCAGCTTGCCCACACAGGATGTACACACCAAACAAGGCAGCCTTCCGAAAGGCTTGAGGGTCATAAAACCTTACAGGAGCATGGGTTTTGCTGAATGGATCTGTCTAGGATGCCTTATGCTTCAGGAATTTAAGAGAAAAATGCTCAACAAGACATTCTTTGGTTTTGTGGAGTTTTTTTTCCTAACATCTTCTCGTGTACTATCAAATAATTTTAATTTGGACATTTATGAAACTGTAACTTCAAATATTCTGCCTAAAATGAAAATGTTATAAATGCTTTCTTCTGCATCATTAAGAAAATGCATCTTTCTGCATCAGTATAGGAATTATAATCTTGACTAAACCACAGCAGATAGTAAAGGTTAAAGCTTAATTGAGTTTTTTGAGAATCTGAACGTTAGAGAACACACTTCTTCTCATAGGGGAATATATTTCAAGACATGAGAAAATATTGTAACTTCATTTCAGATTGCAGGAGTGTTTCATTCTTAAATAAAAACAGAAAATGCAGCCAGAAGTGTGACAAACCTCATTTGTCGGTTGATGAGAAATCAGAAGCGGTAGTCAAGTTTCTTACTTGGGCAGCTTTTCTTATGATATAAAGTACAAGAGATTAATGCCTGCATAACACGCTTGGTCCAGTGTCACTGAGACATTTGAACCATTTCTTCAGTAAGCCACCCTTTCACACAGACAATAGCAAAATGTTTAGACTGTTTTATATTTTCATATATTTGACACTAGGATTTAGTATCACTGCTGGGCCAGACTTTTCTGTCTCTAAAAGACAGAAGAACCGAATTCAACCCTACCTGATAGATTAAACCAGAGAAGGGCAATGACAATGATTTATGGCATCACTCCACAGACAAAATCCTTCTATTCTAGGAAGTAGAGGGGAAACCCTCTATGGCCAGAGCAGAGAATCATGAGGAGAGGACTGGAAAGGATCAGGACACCTCAGGAGGTGATCAGGTCCATCCCCTTGCTTAAGGCAGTGCCTCCTATGTCTGTGTCTTCATAGATGTTTGTCTATATCAGTCTATAAAAAATCTGGCGATAGAGATTACCCCATAACACTACAAGATTATTATTATTATTATTTTGCAATGAGTCTTCTGTAAAGCAAACAGACATATCAGAAGATAGAGGATTGGTCTGTTGGGAGGGATTGAAAGATGATGAGTTAAGGCACTTTAATGTTCCATTAAAATTAGTAATAATCACAGATGCACATCCATTTTCTTTCTTGCAATTTTACATGTTCAGTTCCTGGTGCATGAAAAAAATATTAGGAGCTCTTCAGGAGTATGTAAAATGAAGTAATCTTTGCAATAAAACAATAATAAATCATGATTTCAAGTAATTTTGCAAAAGCAATGCTATTAACTGAAAGGAATCTGAAAAATGGGGGGAAAAATTAAGTTTATGTTTTAGTAATAAGAAAGTGAATCCAAACCATGATACTTACTTAATTAGACTGCTTTAAACCATTTTTTTCCCCTGCATGTCTTTCAATCCCCTTTTCCTTTCACAAAAAGTACCAAAGTGCTTCTTGAAGTTAGTTATTTTTTCTAGATTTTCAATTTCTAGATTTTCAGTGATCAGCCACACTTTGTACCTCATCAAACTAGGATTTTTCAAGACCTCGCTGACTAGTAAGGAATTAAATCGCTGATTTACAACACAGTGACTTTATTCTGTCTTAGATTTACTGGTATCTAAGGTTACATTTGTAGCTGCAATGGTACTAATCAAAACTTTTTAAAAAAAATGTCACTCAGTGTGTTTCTACAATAGAGCCATCCATGAAGGAAAAAATACAATCTTTTGCACAGTCGTGTTTCAGAATAGAATCTGAATTCAGTAGACATGCTGCAGTGTGTTAAACTGCATTTAAACTGATTTTACTCTGCATTTAAACTGATTTTACTTCATTCACTGTGCCACAGACATTTCTAATAGCACTGCCAATTCAACAGAGCAAGATCCTTGGTTCTCATCCACATTTGAGCTCATTTTACCCTACTCTAGCAGTGTGAGGACACCTGAAAAGCTGCCTACTATTCATATATCTCTAGGGCTTTTTCACAGTCTTAGAGATGGGTCTAAAATAAGTATTCTCTAAAAATATGTAATTCATATTTAAAATGCAGTTCATTTTTTTAAATATTATTGTATTTTCATACGGATTCATTCTCATGCCTACCATGTGAATGTGCCTATGCTGAGCCACCTGGAATCAAAGCACTTGAATCACAAAAATCATCCTTCGTCTCGTATTTCCTTCTGAGGATGTTCTGTAATAAGTACTGCTTCCCCCTGTTTGAGGATTGAACTGATTTTCTTTTCCTGTCTGGATAACTGGAGTTTTTTTCCAGAGTTCACGAAGTGATTTCCTGGAAGATATTTCCAGATAAGGAGTCTGAGCCACAGAAAGGTCTATTCAAGTTGTTGACCAGCAGGAGCTAAGATGGTGTTTCCAGTTAAGGATGCTAGCCTTCATCTGGACAAAGCACTTTAATGTAGTTCTGTTTCTTTTGTCCCTGGTTACCGGAAGATAGATGGGAGGTAACAAGAACTGGCCAGAGATATTCTCATCACCGATTGCCAGTTTTGCCTTTGAGAAAATTATGGAATCTTGGTCAATCTGATAAGTTCTTGCATGTCGTGATTAAAATTGTACTTGATAATTTAGCATGCATATTCCCTGACATTTTATTCTGGATGAAACAGAAAGAACTAAGTAAGTGGTTTTCATATGAAATTTCACTGTCTTTTTCAGTGATAAATCCCAGGAGCTTGCCTTTTTCTTTCCAAATTACTAGCACAGAACTCTGTGGTGCACTTCCATCCCAACCCATGGATGCCTGACATAACAGCTCAAATGGCTGCTCATCTGCATTCGTAGAATCCTTGTTCTTCCCTTGTGAAAGAAGTGCTCACTAACTATCAAAATGCATCCATGAAACTTATTTCAAAAAATACACCAGTTTACCAGACCTTTCCACCTGCTCAATTTTTTTTTTTTAATCATTCTGAACTCTCAGTTAGAATTGAAAGAGTCTACCATTTTTTTAGGTCAGTCAAGAACTATATCATCTGGTAGCTCATCTGGTAGTTAACTTGGGCCACTGTATGGCATTTCTATTTTTCAGTATTTCCACAAATACATATATTTCAATATTTTCATATCTAATTGTACACAATTTCTTTAAGGGATTAGCCAATTTGTTCCCATCTGTAAAAGACTGTCACTTGGCAAGGCCTGATATCAGTATTCACAGCCTTCCTGGATCCACCTTTTGAGCCCTGGAAATGTATTCATCATTCCATGTATTACAGAATCACAGAATCACAGAATGGTAAGGGTTGGAAGGGACCTCTGGAGATCATGTAGTCCAATCCCCCTGCCAGAGCAGGGTCACCTAGAGCAGGTTGCACAGGAAAGCATCAAGGTGGGTTTTGAATGTCTCCAGAGACGGAGACTCCACCACCTCTCTGGGCAGCCTGTTCCAGTGCTCTGCCACCCTCAAAGTAAAGAAGTTCCTCCTCATGTTTAGGTGGAACTTCCTATGCTCAAGTTTGTGCCCATTACCTCTTGTCCTGTTGCCGGGCACCACTGGAAAGAGCCTATTCAGGAAGGTGTTTTCCCAGATGATAACAGCTGCTATGAGGTTTGAAGAGACCAAGACCAGCGTGACTGCTTCTTCAAATGTAGTATTGGTTGGGTACCTCTGAGACAAATTTTTCCCAGATGTTAAAATTTGATCAGAGAATTAAATTACCTCTGTTCTTTTCTAAACCTTGCAAGTCTGAGGCTCGGTGTATGCTGCAGATATGCAGAAGGCCATCTCTTTTTACCTCCCCAACATTATTTTTTTCAGATGGCCTGGGAAGCTGATCATGTTAGCAGCCAAGAAATCCAGAGAGATAGTCATCTCCACACCGAGAAAGCGTAACTAAGAAGCAGATTGCATCCAGGCTTGTTATGACACTGCTAAGGTGGATGTAAGTGTCCTCTGTCATCACAGCCCACACCACCGGAGTTCAAGCTGCATCTGTGGCCTCAGCGTACTGAGGATGTGTACCACCTTTCTCACATTGCCCACATCCCATCTGTAATTGCATCCATACTGCTTCTGACTACCCTGCCACTACTGAGCCCTCCGGAAGGACTTCCACTGGTGATAAAGGCTTCCACGTTTCTTATTTGCCTCGGGGATTATGAAACCCATCACTCAGTAAGTGTGAACAGCTCCTGAAGGTCTCTCATGAAGTTAATACGCATATAAACAGCCACTTGAAAGTAAAAAAGAAAGTGATTTCCCCCAGCTGCAGTCCTTTGAAATGTATTGCCTTTATGGATATTTCCTTCTTGCCATTCTTCCTTTCATTCCGGAATCTACTAAGAACATAGATTCTGGGATTTTGGCATCAGGAGAGAGCCTGGCTGATGCTAGACATTTTCCATCCCACAAACTCATGCAGTGGGCATGAAGGGAGCAGGAGGGATCATGACCTATGTACTCTGTAAGGCTGAAAACTCTTGAAGGTCTGAAGACCGGCACACCAGCGTGCACATGGATAGCACACACTTTGCTGCTGAGAATACCTAACAGTTGGCATAATCTGTCTAGTTTTTAACACAGTAGCAGCTTTGATACAGGAGAGAGGCTCAGGACTGTCTCATGTCAGAAACAGTTCTAGCTTACTGATCTTCGACAGACAAGGAAAAGTTTGTTCATCCTTAAGGAGTGAAATAATTCTGGTGTAAGCTTATAAAAATACCTATATGCTTTTAAATGCTCTGTTATTACCTGTAATTATTAGGTAAAAGATGAGTCCTAAAGAGTGCACTCCCTGATGATTTGGTCACGGTATTATAGATTTCATCTTGAATTAATGTCCTCTTTCAGCTGCTGCCCTAGGCCTTGGGACTGCCTGTCTGGTCCATGACTCAGCCCCACAGCTGAGATCATTCTTGTTTCCAGCCATCAAGGGTACTGGTTGTCCACATAACTCCGAACCTAACAACTGAAATTGCAAATAAAATACCGTTGCTCCTGGTAGGATGTCCTTACTCCTGTCATCCTCAGATAGGAAGCTACTGAAATTTTTATCGTTTATATTTGAGAACACGTAGCTGAATTAATGAATCAAAGAGTACCTGAAAAAAAGATGTCCTTTTTAATTCTCTGGATCAGGAAAAATGCACTAAAAATACATTTTCTTGTGTTCTTTTCATTTTCTTCTGTTCTTTTCATTTTCTTCTGTTCTTATTAATTTTCTTCATATTCTTAAAGTATATTTTTAAGGTACTCTTAAAATAGAGGATATTTGCTGAGAAGTGTCTATAGTTAAGTGCAGCTCCCATTATACTGATATTCTCTACAACATTATGAGCTATAGGTAGAATGCTAGATAGCCTACTCAGTTAATAAGAGTTTCAGAAGTTCTGCTTTAGAGCAATATAGTCCAAAGACCCCTAACAAAAGACTTGTCTGCTATACCCTGTAGCATTATCAGAACAGTGTCTTTGAATCATTCACCCAACAAGACAGTTCTGCCAAATGTGCAGCTGAAAGTAGTAGATAAGAAAAAAACAAAAGAAAAGTTTTGAGTAGACTTTTATTTTCTTAGATTCCTTGCCTCAGTGGCGTGCCTCCATGTGATGATGGCTCAGTGAAAAAGCATCTCCTGACCATCACAAATGTGGCCATTATGGGAAGCTGTAAAGTCATGGACTTCTTCGAGATTCAAGTTCCTTTCGTATCCTGGTCAGAACTTACCAGGATCATTACATTAAAGTAAAAGTGAGAGAACAAACCACTAATTGATTTCATATCTGTGGGTCAAGACCATCTTTGAAAACAATAGGAATGCCATTTACCTAGACACTATAAGTCATAGAGCTGATATTAAAGTCATACTTCATAAACAGTTTAATCAAAGTTGTAACAAATAATTAACTCTTCCATTAACACCGCCCAGATGTGGAAATAACCTTATTAATCATCCTGGGTAGAGCAGTGCCCATAAATAATATTGTGTAATAGTCGACATTATATAGAGCCTTTCTGCATCAATATATTTCTTTTCCTTTATATATTTTACATGTCTACATACAGACCGAGCTTTTGGTTTTTGTTCTTTTCCAAAAAAGTGTGTCATAAAAAAATCTATTTAATAATAAGTTTTAGAATAACAACAGTACAGTGATGTTAAAAACAAAAGGATTTTTAGTACCTTTAGGGCCTTCATGCATCTGCACCCACCTGCACCAACTGTGTGTCCTATGACAGGAAAATTATACTATGTTCCTCTGCTAAAGAGATCAGCTAATGTTGCAGTAGTGAGCCCAAGATTGGCAATTTGTGACTTCACATTAGCAAATCTTAATGTCCTTTCTATTTAGTGCTTGTTTGTATAAATTACTCGTAAACAATACAAAACCAGATTAAGATGTCCTAAGTGTTTTATATGCATTACAGATGTATGTCCCTGCCCGTTGAAATAATCTGTCAAAATTCCACGGGACTAGATGTATTTTAATACAAGGTTACCACTTCATATTCCACTCCTTCCATTTGTTAATGAAGATTTTCTTTTCCTCATCTTACACAGAATTACTCCTAATAATTTAAAAGGGACATTTTAATTGCTTAGAGTTAAAGGTCTGGCACCAGATTCAGAAATAGTAGCCTGCCTTACATTTAAAGATGGAGAAAGCTAGTAAGAATGTTATGCCCAGCATAAATGGAGGCTTTGAGGGAGGTTAGAGGCAGTTTCGGACAAAATTCATTACGGTACAACAATTGGACATCTGGTAGGTTAGAAACTCCTCTTCTATTGACATGTTACTATTACTGCGTAAAGCTTAAAGAAATCCCTCGGGCACTTCTAAAAATCATGCATATGATGATAATTGCCACTTTTCCCAATTGGTTATGAAAAGAAATCTATGGGTTGGAGGGTAAAATGTCTTTTTCATCTCTGACGTTGTATGACATATGGCCACATAGCCACAAAAGGATCGTCAAGATTTTGAAAAAAATAGCAACAGTGGTCTGAAGTGTTCAAAAGCATTGGTGGCTGAGACTCATAGTGTCCTGATCTCAGAATATCCACCCTATTATCATCCTCCCTGATTATCACACCATATCCAAATTCTAAGCAGATTCACATAAAATTCAGTGGAATTCCTGTAAAAAAAATCCGAGATATAGTGTAAAATTATAAAAATACAATGCAGAGACCTGAGAGGTCATCTTGTCTGTCCCTGCTCTAAAGGAAGTTCAGCCATCTCTGATTATCTCTGACTCAAAGTCAGACTTTTAAGAAAGTGGGCAGCTCTGCAGTCCGCAGGAGTCAGGATTCAATCCCATGACTCTCCCCTGTAATACTTAGGGTCTGCCACTAGAACCCATTAACTGGGAGTGTTTCCCTATTCGTGTATTTCTTATCCTACGTATTTTCTTGCTTGCAAGAAAGCATTTGTAGTTCTTCAGACAATCTTAGCACCTTGGCTGGCAAAATCTTCCCTTGAACCCCATAGGAATTCCCTGTGGGATTCAAGCCCATATCTAGGCTTGAATTTGTAAAAGTGCATTTTTAAAGTTGCTCTTTGACCACCACTTTGATGATGGATTCACAGATTTTTCTGACAAATGAATTTAAATATATCTGTAATTTCCTGATTAATTGTGGAGCCATAATACTAATACACATGTTGTAATACTAATGTTGTTTTGCTTCCTTCTCTTCCCCAAAACGTATCTTACTGATTTCGGGGTTTGGGGACTTTTTTAAAGTCTTCTTTGCATTTTGTAACTGTGTGTTTTTCCTAAGTTATTTCAGAGAGATAGTATTCAGTTCTTGAGTGTTCCTGCAGCCTTCAAGGACCTTCATGCAGCTCCACTAAGTGACAAGACACTGGTCTCAGTCCTTGCATTCCTAGAAAGTAATAGTTACTGCAGAAGGTCAGTGGCATCTACGAATGGGATGACTTATATTCTCAAAGAGTATAGATCTCCAAATATATCTTGCGGAAGGCTATAAGATTACATTTCGTTCGTAATTGCTTAAAAGAGTTTTGAGTTTGGGTTTTTCTGGTCATCCTGAGATCATGTCAGTTTCTCAAGAAAAGCCCTTGATAAAGAGCGACTGATGGACTGATCTTGATATATCAGTAGAAGAGAAACCAAACGAATGGTCACATTTTGCATGGATATTTCTTCTCCAACGTGTGATTTACCACCAGAAGCGTGAACACAGTTCCCTCAGTTTTCACGAGCTAAATCTGGATTGCATTTTTAACTGCTTTTGATGAAATGCAATTCCAGAACTGTTTTGGTTTTTTTTTTATATCTTCTATAAATTCACAACCACACTTCTCACACTATTATTTTTCTTCAGAAATTATGATCAGGAATAAGATTAATATCTACTGAAAATATCTTTTAAGTTCTGTAATCATAATTTCAATAATGGTGCAATGGGAGATTTTTGTACACAGCTCCACTTTCTTTTCCTTTCCTGCTTGAAGAACACTGTTTTGATTTGTAAATTCTCTCTTCCTCGTAATGTAATGGTAATGAATTTAATGGTAAGTATTTTTTATTGTCTTTTTTCTTCTCGGTAAATAGCATTTAAAATTAATTGCTCAGTAAAACCAAACACAGACAACTTACTCAGGAGTACAAATAAGAGACACTTCATTTGCCATATGAACAAGCCACATCAGAGTTTTGAACAAATAAACCCAAACAGAAAAAAGCAACAAGCAATCCTTTTCTTTAAAAAAAATGGGATTTTTAGCATTTGGCAAAAAGTTTGATCTGGTTGATAATTTTTTCTGCTCAAAGAATATATGTAAGCTGAGTTATGCTTCCTCGGTGGCTTTCTTTTTATATTTTCCCTTGGCCTGTAGAGAAACTGCAAGAGACTTGAGGCTGCCTGATTCCTCAGAACTGCTTCAGAGTCCAGTGTCTCCTGTCCATGGATGACCTATGGTCACCCTCTCTAGGGAGAACAAAGACCCTGAAGCACAGCTAGGGATTTTCTTTACCCGAGCAAGAGGAGTAATGTTTCTGATGCAATGCTTTTATCCCATCCAATCTTATTCAGACAAGAGAAAAATTTTGCAGCTAGTCCAGAGTGGGTATCTCTTTGGTATCCAGCCCAAACCTTAGCACTGTAACATTCTCTATTCAAACTCTGAACTTTAGCCAAACCACATAAAGTTTGTTGTAAAGCCACCAGAATTTTACCTGTATTGAAGAGTTTAAAAACTATAGGGATCAAATACGTACAACAGTAAAATACCGTAACTTCATCTCTCCTTCTCTTACTCCTTTGAAAATGTATGTTTCTGGCTACCCACTAAATTAACTACTCTTCTTCTAATTCTGTTTTCAGATATCTCCCTTTTGATTGTCCAAATCTTTTGGGGGATTCAGAACAGTAGTTCACAGCCTTTTGGATTCTGGTAGCTAATTCAAGCAGGAGATGAGTCAGTAACCAACCACAGTTGGTTCACTAGGTGACATCCTTCTTGAGAAAAGCAAGATGTCCAAAAGGTAGTCTGTGTGTCCAAATCAAACTTGCTTTGTTGCAACATCTTTTTCTGAAATCTTCCCAATGGTTAAGTTTCCTCAGTCTCTTTTATCAAGGAGAGCTGGATCAAACAAATCTAAACGTGTAAAATTAGGTGGGATAAATATTGTTGTCTTTCTGTTTCATTTCTGCTGTGTTCAGCAGAGATGAAACTTGTACTTTCCAGGAAAATAAACAAGCCTTCAGTGTGAAGAAAATCTCTAATAGGAACAAGCTATTCAACTCCCATTTTTAATATATAAACGTAGAACTGAAAAGAGTAAGGGGGGCAAATCCATTCTGCATAAATCTCAGGTACAGGCAGATGGCTACTGAAAAAGCCCACAGAGCATGTACTCTACTTGCAATCACACATGACACTTCCACATCACCGAGCTTAAAAATTTTAATAAGAGGTCAAGAGCCATAGCAATTAAGTGTCACAGGACAAGAACAGGACAGATTAAGGGAGTTGTCGATGACAGAGTTATCTGCAACAAGAAGGAATTTGTTGAAGAAAACTCCCACATGATGGGAAAAACCTGTTGTCCCTGAAAAACTGACTTAGGGAAAAATTCTCTGTTGACTGCAATTCTGGCAAACCAAATTAATGCTGAGCATATAAGCAGTGTACACCACAAACACACCTCGGCAGTTTTAATGTCAATAGAAACACAAAGAGATTTTGTCCTGCAAGCCCAGGGTTAGGAAGGGTGGGGTGGGGTGGGAAGGAAGAGGGGCAAAGATTAGGAAAAGGGGGGAAGAGCCTCCTGCCCTGCTCCAAAGACAAGGCAGAAGCTGACACATGAGATCAATATAATGTTTGCATTCTGTAACACATAAAGCTTGCCGTTTTGGAGGTAGTAACACATGCAAGATATAAGAACTTAATTTTCTCTCTGAGGATCTTCTATATAATCTTTCAGAAAAACTTTTAAACTCAGTCTTAAAACCCTTTAGTTTTTTCACACTTAGGACTCTATTTAGGACATTATTCCAGAACTTGGTTTTCAGATTGGTTTGCAGTTTCCATGTATTTTATCTTGTGCCAATATTGTCTCTTAACTTAAATAAATCTCCTTCATATTTAACTCTGCATGTGGGTTTTTTTTTCTTTATTTAATCTGAATCAAAAGGTGATATACTTTAAGAAGACAAAATTAAATTCCTCACCCTTCCTTGTGTTTTATCTCAGCCTCTCTGGTGATAACCTGTGTATTGCAACTGGCTGCAACATTCACTTTGACCTGTATGTTGCTAGTAGATTTTTGTTATCAATCTGGCTGTAAATCTCGGGGCAGATATTGGGGCATCTTGGTCTATATTTGGTTAGAATATTTTTCTTGAAAGCAAGGTGAAATCTCACCTGATCCCTTCCCAGCAGCTTCACCACTTATGTCTGATGCTATTTTCCAGTGGTGTGTTCTATGCTACCTCTCCTTCTTGTCTGTCTTCTTCAGAATCTGTTTTATCCCAGTGTAAAACCTAAATAGTATCTAAAAGGACAGGACTGAGAACCCAGTTATGCTTAGCACCAGATAAACACAAAAAGGTCTGCACCTGATCCAGAGAGCAAGTGGAAGGCATTCTCAGAGAAAGCGGCAGGCGGGAAGTAATAATAGTAATAGACGTTTTAGTAGTCCAAATTACACATTATGTATTAAGTTTCTATCCAAGTTAGGCCACGAGGCAATGTTAAAGTAGAGAAAACCAAAGGCTGTAAGCAAGAACTGTAGAAATGGTGGACCTCTCACTTCTGGCAGCACTGGCTACAGGGTGTAATGTTAGACTGGTTAAGATAAACACAGAGTAAGAAAATCAAGTTAAAGACCGATCTCGTTGCCAAGATAGGATATGACAAGTTACATATATCTGCCTCCTCTACTTTTAATGCAGTTTCATCTTAGCAGTAAGATTATAAAGGAAGTGCTTGTCTTTGAGGCACAGCTCTCTGGTGTTTATCCTGATACTCCTGAGCCTGTCTTTATCCTGGTACTCCCACCTGGAGGTGCAACGAGACCTTCGCTTTGCACCCTATTGTCTTGAAGTTTAGGCAATGTTTATCCCAAAGAGACCGGCCTCCTGTATATGTCTCTTAACAACTTAGAATTTTCAGTATTAAGATTCCTATCTGTCAATTAAATTTTGAAATGTTATTAGGGAGATACTTTTCTTTCTGGTAACATTTGTACTGATTTAATCTATTCCCTGTATTAAGTGGTCAATATTTTCAATAAAAGTAGGTCAAAATCAGTTTTAGAGCCAGTTCCTTGAATAATTCACAGCACATTTTACTGATAAATTACAATAATTGAAAGCTGGCTGTTTGTGATTAGTTGCAAAGTGCTTTTTGAAGAAAGTTACATTTGAGTCACAAGACAAAACAGCGATCCTGGCATTATCATTGATGGTTGTTTGAAATCATTACCTGAATGTTTAGTGGCAATCAAAAAACAAGACAGAGGGTGTCATTTTGTGACCATACAAAAATACGGTGGACTCAAAGCTGGAGTAATTTGTGTAGTTTGTATAGCCATATCTCACAAGGGCATAGTCAGGTTAGAAAGGATATAGAGAAAGGCAACTCAAACGATAAGAGAATGAAACAGCTATCTTTTGAGGAGGCACAAAAACCTGAGAGTCCTCAGTTTCCAGAGGAGAAGGCTGAGAGGAATGTGGTTGAGGTTTATCCTGTCATGAGGGCAGCAGGAAAGGTGAACAGAGAACAGTTCAGCATAGAATCATAGAATGGTTTAGGTTGGAAGGGACCTTAAATAAAGATAAAAGGAAATACTTGATTACACAGCAGACAGCGACTTCTGGAATTTGCTACCAAGAAGCTTATAAAGGCAGAGGGTGTCAATAGGTTCGAAAAGGGATTAGACAAAGTCGTGAATAACTGGTCCTCAAAGAGGTGCAAAAAAAGGACAGATGGAAATGTACCTTTAACACTCCTAACACGTTTCTGCATGCTATGGAAATACACAGGTAAAAGACTGCAGAAAATGGCCAGGCTCGCATGGCCTTCCTGAATAGCATCTCCTATTGCCTCTCTCAGGGCATATTGGGCTAACTGGAATCACTGGTCTGTTGTAGTATGGCATGTCTTATGTTCTTAAGAAAAAACATTTTGTTTGTGCCCTGTTCCAGATGCACCCCTTTTCTGTTAATGAATACAATTCCCCTTCCTGGTATTAAAGAAATCTTTGTGTTTAAGGTAATATAAATTCATTGGTCTACTTTTTACAGATATCAACTGAAAATGAGTGAATCTATAATATAATATTATATAGTAAATGATCTATTCTTGATGTCTATATACTGTAAGCATACTCTATTAAATTACTTGAGATATATTAATAGAAGAATGGATAAAGAAGGGATAAAGGCTCAAATAAAAACAGGTCCTAGGGCATACTGTAGAAATGATGGACATGTCAGTTCTAATAACCTGAGATGAAGATGCATACAAAATTAATTATTGCTAGATTATCTATGCCTTGTCCTGAAATAGCAATACAATCACATATCTGATAAGCAGACTGACAGAAGAATCAAACATACAAAATGTATGCAGATTAGTAGCACCGTGCCAAACACATGCAATGTGAACTTGGTTCACTTGCAAAAAAAAAATGTCCCTGTAATTCTACAGAAAAGTAGAATTACAGGATTTTAAACCCAGAGGTTATTTCATGGAGAAGCATGGCATGTTTCTAAGCTGGCGTCAGTTTGCAAAGGGAAAATACGTATGCCATAAAGACATACGCTCATGCTGTAAAAGACAAGTCTATTTTGCTCTCTCGAGGAATCACAAGGCAGAAGACAGACCACAGGCAGCTTTCTAACTGATCCAGCCGCTTGGATGGACGACAGACTCTCTCATATACACATAGCAGATTATAGAGAGACCCACAATAGCTCTCACTCTACAGGTTTGGTCATGTTTCATCACTCAGAGAGATTTTACAAGCAATATATACATAGCTCAAGAGTACACAGCAATTATTTATTGGCTAACACAAAGGATAAATAGCTGGGACTAACATGCAACTAAGCTAAGCATGCTTAACATGCTTAAGTGTGCTCATCATTGTCTTCCAGTTCTCAATTTTTTTCCTTGCTATTTTCTCTCCCTCAGTTACTAGCAATTACCACCTCAATAATTACACTTTGCCCATGTTATTACTTTTCTTATCTTACATGGCTATAGCTCAGGTACTGTCTTGCAGCTCAAAAACAACCTTCTCGAAGCTCTAAGCCACAGATGTGATGCACCAAACTGGACTCTAGGTCACAGAGAGCTGAGTCTGAATCCTCGGACTGAATTACATCTCCTGTCTGGGTCATTCTTTAAGTAAGTTGGCTCTGGACTCCTCTTGCTTCTGCCAAAGCTACGCTGTCGCCTTTTTCTTTTGCACAGTTCTTAAAACCCGTATTTGCCTTTTCTGCTTGTACACAGCAGTGTGGCATGATTTAATTACTACATATGAAATCCATTTGTTATGCTGATATACAAGGTTATTTAAAATGGTTCATACTTTTGCTTGCAACTCTGACATCAAATGATCGTAAAAATAATTAAGTAACTAATTCTTCCAGCTGGCAGCAGCTGTGTCTGAACCAAGCATAAGTGAAATACTGAACAGAAAAATGGAAAATCCATTCTGTATATTGCGGTATGGAGGTGGTGTCTGAATTCAGATTACAAATTTAGGCACTAATCATCTTATTTACCCCAGAAGTATTTACCTGGTATCCTGCTGATAAAGTGATTAGATGACGAGTGGCAGAGCCAGCCTGCGCTAATGCAAAAATCAACTGTGATCCATAAGAACAGCCTCGTGGCAACAAGCAATAAGCAAAGGTCCTTCCAGTGCGGTTTCTGCATCACACCGTTCACACACAGTCAGGTGCTCAGAATGCAATACTTCCGATAACAGCTTCAGGCAAGGCATCCTACAGTGGAACTCCTTACAACATGCTGAGGACACGGTACATGAAAGCATACATTAGTCAATATTCAGCGAGCAGTCAAGAATTAAATATTTCAGCAATTATCATTGAGTCTTGGCAGTCAAACATTTCAGAATGCCAGTGCGGTCAAAATGCTGTGAAGACAAACCAAGAGCAGAGCATATGGCATGCTTTGCTTGTGATGCTCGTTTTATTACAGAGGTCTAGAATTCGTTAATTATATTGCTTCTATGACATTTGTGTAGTTATTACAAGCCAATTCAATAACAGCTTTTTTAGCACCAGTTTGTATAATTTATGAATACGTGAATATGTGTACCATGTTATCATTTGGAATTTAAACTCACACATAAAAATAACACCAAAATAAATGAGCACATGAAGGAAGTAAGAATAATTTTCAAGTTAGAAAATTAACAAGATGAATATGAAATCATCACACAGCTGAGCACAAGAGATTATCCCAGTGATAAAAAGTCACCCATTTTTGTGATCAAACTTTTCATTTCACTTTGCAAAGAAGCTGCTTAAGAAACCTGCACCTGAGATTTTATTTGTCTCTGGGCCTATGCACAACATGGTATTTGTGCATACAATACAATCAAGAGCAGGCAGCTACTTTGTATTAGAGATACTAAAATTCATGATTAAAAATTCGTGATTAAAAAGAAGCAAGCACTGCACATGCATGTCCAAGGAGGAAGGTGACGGAAGAAATTTGCACTTAATTCAGAAATGTACAAGCAAAAGAAGACTCCAATAAAAAGGGCAATTCTAAAAGCAAAACGCACACACACAATTTCGAAATTATTAAAAAAAAAACAAACAAAACAACTGGTAAAGAAAGGCAATCTATATGTGGACAGTCCTTTTGTTTGTTTTCTGGATAGCACTGGAACTTTCATTTCCTGCAATCTGAAAGCCTCATGTGAGATTGCACTTCCATTTTCAGCTCAACAATCAAGAATTCTCACGGACTTCCTGCAGCAGCTTCTGAAGTATACAAAGACGACGACTGAACAGTTACAGGCTTTACATTCTCTTGGATTTGGCCACATGTTAGCAATATTCTGTAGGTGCAGAGGGTTCTGCCAGCTCAAAGAAAAATACCAGAAAAATACCTAATAGATGTTTCCCTTGGAAGGAGATATAATAACTAGATGATACTGGACAGTCCCTTTTGTACAAAAAAAGCTGTTGCCAGAGAACATCTCTTATATCTAATTCCTAATAAAAAGCAACCGTAAAGATCAGGAAATATTTTTTATTTTTAAATTAAAAAAGCTATTTTAAAAGAAGTTATAGTCACTCATTACATATTGCTTCACATTTTAAATAGAGGTGATTTGAAAGAATGTTTCTGATGTTGTTCAGGAAATGCAAGTTCTAAAAGACAAAAGTATTCTCTTGGAAATTCGAGAGGATTTTAGAAGAAATCTTCCTTGTCTCCTAAATTCCAGCAAACTTTTTTTTTTCTTTTTTTGTTTTGGACACTGTTATACATGCTTTTTATTAATCTGGGCTGCTAGAGAGTTCAGAAGCATATTTGGCTTTGAAAACATTTTGGTCTATTTGAGTTTTTGAAATGATGTATCATGGACTTCCCTTTCAGCAAAAGACTGTACTTTTTAAATGTTTGCCCCCAAATCAGGAGAAAAAAGAAAGATAAAAAATGAAAATAAAAGTAAAAGTAAATGGTGGCAATGAAAGCCTATTTTCTGACCAGCTGTGGTATAAAATAAGTAGCAAAATACGTATGTCGCTATAATCCTGCAAGAATATTCATTTGGAAATTTCAAGTCAAAATTGCCTTAAAAGCACTCTACTAACAAAACCAAAGGGATGTTCTGAAGCAGTTTCTCATGGCAGCAGGTTACAGCCCAGTGCACTGTAAGATCTTTGTTTTTAGCTTCTGAACGCCGAGTTCAAAGCTGCGCAGTTGCCCTGCAAGTGCTTTTCCAAAATGATTGAAGCCAAAAGTAGCCTGGGAAGGAGCCCAGGACAGCTAACAGAGATTACAATTTAGAAAGTCACTAATAAATAGTAGGATTTACTGTGCTAAGGAGCGGGGATGAAGACGTGTTAGAGGAAAAAAGAAAGCGAGAGGTAATAAAATAACATGGCCAAGGCTTGGCAGGTAAAAGGAGCTGAAGTAAATGAATCCTACTGGGAACAGATAAGCAGCAGAAACTGTAATCATTTCCCTGCAGTCACTATAGTAACACCCAATATTATGCCTCTATCAGCAAAGATGCTTGAAAGCCACTGGCAAAATACCTCCTCCTTGCAGAGTCGCACGAGCTACCCGTGCTGTGGTACGGACAGCCCGAATCCCATTGACAATAGCAAGGGAGATGAGTGAACACCACAGTGAAAAATCACTTACTAGGGTTTTTCTTTAAGTGCTGAAAGTGAAGCACCTGTATGCACAGAACTGCTTTGGAAGGAAAAATAAATTCACGGACTGCCGCTGTGTAGCTGATGTCTGGCTTTACGTCTCTTCTTATTCTGGACACTGGACACTACAGGAATTCTTGCAAAATCTATTGAAATGCCGAAAGGATGGTGTTTCCAGAACAGTCTGCTCACATCGGATTTATTTTCATTTTAAAAATCAGTTTGGTAGTCTATTCTCTCATCGCCTACATAAGGGTGCCTGAAGATTAGCAGGATGTCACCTGCAGGCTTTTCTATCAGCTATTGCACAGACGACGTTTCACAGATTCATAAATGTCCCTCACTTTATCTGATACCATGGATTCAAATGATACCTTACCCAGAGCATCCCATGGTACTTGCACGTTATGTGAAAGGTCCTGCTTTCTTCTCAGATCTTTCCTCTCCTTTAAAGTCCCTTATTTATGCCTTTGAAGCCACCTGTTATGTGCACAAGTGCCATGGCCCCTCTTTTTTCCACCCACTGCCCCAACTACTCAGTCAACAGAAAATCCCCCCGTGCTTGTCACTATATCAGGACCCTCTTGTACCCTCAAACCGAGCCTCAGAGGCCAAGAGACCAGCTCTCGGGCAGGAGAAGCTGCTCCCCTTCAAGGCTGGTATTACCCTGCATTGAGAGTGCTTCTGCTGGGATCCTTCCAGCCTCCACTCTGGCCTCTTCCACCATCTGCCCCGAAGCTCAGGAGAGCAGCATCACGTGAAGCATCACAGGGGAGCCTGCTGGGACCTCCCTGTCCAGCCTGTCTCACTGGTGGTGGCCTGGATTCAGCTCCAGCACGGCCACCCCTGTCCTAGCCCCAGGCTTCACACTACCAATCTTCTTCTTCTGGGAGAGGAAGACCTGCAAACTAACATGTAATGCCACCCGAGCGACATGCTGAATGGGTGTCATCAGCAGCTTACTGTGGTCAGAAGGAGCTCTAAAGGAGAGGCAGGGATGAGCAAGGTCTGGGCAGCTGGCCGTGCCCATCTTCACATCCAGCTCTGGTTTTTCGTCTTCCTTCCCTCTGCACTAACCATTCTTCCTTGTCAACACTGTTCTATTGCACTTCCTTCAGCTGCTGCTCTTCGGAGGGGGCTGAAGAAGTGGTAAGGGGAGGTACTGAGCTACCTAGACTGTCCTTTTAATGGTCCTACAGAAACCCACCCATTTTTGAAATGCAGATTAGACTGGACTAAGAGCCACTGTACAGGTCATCAGCATGTATTCCAGCACAGTTCTCCTGCAGAACCTACGGTGCCATCGAAAGTCCCCAACACTTAATGCTACTGGATTCACATTCAAAGTGCGAACTGAATGACCTTCTGAGCCCCAGCCAGCCTTCCTCCCCCAAACACCACGCCTGCTCTGAAGACTCCAAACCCTTCAAATGGCAGCAGTTGCTGTCTTAGCGTTCACTGCTCCCAGGGGAAATGTCAGGTGGGTGGAAAGCTTGGACTGATTGCTGTAACAGGCAGTGGGGAGTCAGTCAGGCTGCGGTCAAACTGTTGCCACAGCATCTTCCACGAGGCAGGCTGGACTGAAACGCCTGGCTCTGGTAGTGCTGGACTTCCTGCAAGACCTGTCTTCCCAGAACGCCTGCGACTGAACCGAGAGAGAGGACCTATTTCTGATGTCTCATGGAGAGAACCTATTTCGGATGTCTCATGTAGCTTTATAGTTACATTATCAGTTTTATGCTGTGCCTAGCATTGGAAAAAGTGAAACCCATAGCCAATTTTAACGCGATTCGTTGTGAAACGATGAAGTGCAGCACTCACAATGTGCTTCCTTTTGCTCTCAGAGGACGCACAGACTCTGCTTAAAGAAACACGTTTTCTGTTTGCATCAGCTCTGGTGTTCTGAGCGATGACAAACAGCCTGTCAGGGGCGGTCAGTGCTGACTTGGTGTGTTGATTGCTCGATGAACCATCACTTCATTCAGTTAAAGAGCCTCTCACATTAGGGCAAATATTGTCTCCTGTTCTTAATTCAACTTTTCAACCACTATTTTGTTTCCTTTGTGGTCACAAACTGAAACCACAGCCCAGCCAGCTAATTTCTTTTTGTCTCCAGCGCCCTCACGGGGAATGGTTCTAATCGTCCAAAAGGGTACCATCCACATCTCCTTATATTTTCCACAATCACCTTGCCTAAATATGGAAAGAACAAGCAAAAGAAAGGGACACGCTTTTTTTAACTGATTATTTAAGATGTTGTTGATAAACTAATTTAAAAGTAAGAGGTCTGTAGTTTCTTGCTTAGTTTCATAATTCTGTATTTAGCATCACCCACTCTCCTGATCACTCAAAGAATTACTTGAAATGACTCTGAAAATTACTGTCATGCTTTCTTAGTTCCTTTAAAAGCTGTTTATACATCATATATCTCTATAGGAATAAGTTATTCTATTATTTAAACAGAATTTACCATTCCTTGTTGTACTCTTAAGGTTCCAGAATAATTAAATACCACAGCTTAAACCGAGAACCCCTTCTTCTCTTTCCCAAAAAATTCCCATAATATTTCTAGTACTTCCCTTTTCTCTAGTCAGACAAACACTGTGATGTGTGTTTCTCCCTTTTATGAATCCATATCTCCATCCATATTTGATGTCTATATCCTTTGTTGTCGTATTCCTCCTGGCTGGTATATCACTCTGTTTTATACTTACACTTTTTCTGTCTTGTAAGTGTGCTCTGACCTCTCTTCTGAGTTTCTGTGTGCCTGTCAGATTTGGTTTTATTTTGTATTTTGCTTTACCGCAGGGTTTGGAGTTTTTCTGCTTTAACTTAATTAATTATGTATTTTGTTCTCTAAACATCCTGAGAAACGTGCCCGCCCATGGAACAGGCAGCTCAAGGGAAAAGAGAATGGGTTCCTACATCCTACACCACCCCGGCAGGTGGGGTGTCCTGTGGTGGAGGTGACACCAGGACCGTCCAAAGGAGCAGAGCTGCCCGGCGCTCACTGTGCACTGCTGCAAGGTAGTATTTCTGGGAGCCCCTATCAAATAATGCACATTGTCCTGGAGCCCTGGACTTCAAGCTGTAACTGAGACATTTAATACAGACAAGATAAGATCTCTCTAGTTAGGCTTACATCTTGTTTATTTGGGGGCTGGTATTATCCACAGTTGCTACCCACAGAGGTATCGGCATGACAACAGAGACTGGTTGAATACATATGGTTCACCGTTATGCTACTTTCTGTATTCTTACCACATCAGAGGTACAAAACTGATTTGTTTACATTGTCATTGCAAGCCATCACAAAATTGATTTATGTTCTACTTTCTTCTTTAATTAGCTTTCTTCCAGAGCTTTCTTCTGATATTTCTTCCCAAACATGAAGCAAGGTAGAAGTTTCAGATATATGTCTTTTCTGATCTGTGACTGTCACCTCCAGACATCATCTAATAAAATGAGGTTTTTATTTCATGTATTAAACCACATTGTTTTTCTATATTTGTATTTTATTATCAGGAATAGCATTCTTGTTTGACTGCAAATTCTTCCCCCTATGCTAACTGTGCTACCTCTAGTAATTATTTATTTGTCTTATTTATTCCTCTTTCTTAGGTACTCCAACAACAGAATTAATTGCTCTAACAAACAAGGGCTTCACCTTCTAGGTAAAGAAGTAATTAGTACTTACAACTCATACTGTTTCGTTTTGAAATCAGTGGAAGTTTTTTCACAGATTTTAGTGAGGCTGTGGCCAATACCTATGAACTTCACACACATATATAAGAATACATATAAAACATACACACACACACACATATGGAATTGTCATATTGATTTCAGTAAGACATCTAGGGGTTCTCTGTTACGTGTGGGATTAGGATACAGACTGGCACCCTGGAAATTGAAGGGTTTTTTTTCTTTTTTCTTCAAGCTCCACATATTCAGCAAATAGAGTGTCAGCACAAGCTTCCCTATACTGGTCCTTTAACATGGACCTGTAAGGCCCACCTTAAGGGCCATGTAATTCAGTCTCCCTGCTTGTTAGCAAATCAAACAGGACAACAGCTGCAAACAGCTTATATGAAGATGGCAAACAGCTTAAATGAAGATGGCAACAGCTTTCAACCGTTAGTCAAGGATGAAATTGCAAGCAAGATGTGCCATGTTCTGTGCCACTTGCTAATGCTCTGAATCACGCTGTCTCTCTTCTGATTGCCCGTAATCACATTTTAATACTGTCTTTCAATTTATCTTTGCAGATACTGGTCCCTGTATCTCAACCCTTTCATAACTCTATGCGTAATGCTTTAATGATTATATGTAAGACCCACAATATACATTTGTGAAACTTTACCTACATCAAGCTCTCCTATACTGTTCCTCTTCCTAAGAGCAAGAGAAGGTCTCAGTAGGTACTGCAGAGCTCCCTGCATCGTTGGTTAATGTACACTGTTTACGCACAGATTTGCTAATGGATAAGGATAGGATAAATTTGCAAGCTGTGCTGTTTCTGATCGCTATAAAAGAGGATAAAGACTGTGAGATGATTGATGGCCATAGAGGACACCTTCAGGTTTTATGCAGACCTCCTTGCTACAAGAAAGTGTGTCATATCTCCTGATCTGCTTATCATGAGGCCAAACGTGTTTGGGCTATTATGGTGGTTTGCAGTAAACCTGGCAGAAATTAGCCACTGAGCCAAACCACCATAAAAACAAGTCTGAATGCAGACGTCTCTTCCCTGTGGCTTTGCAAAGTGTTTGAGACCCCAACCTTATACATCAGTAACACTGGAAGAAATCACCAGAGCCACAGCAGGGCCAGCACTGAGACAACCCCAGCCACCGGCAGCAACAGAGATGACAGCTGCCCAGACAGACAGTCTTTTCTTTTTCATCTGTTTTTCTGGTTTCTGTGGAATTTCCAGATACAAGCCTAGGAAAAATAAAAAAAACAAACCAAAAAACCAAATCGAAAACCCCAGCCACCATACATTTAATATTCTAATCATGTTTTAACATGAAAACTTATCCCTCTTTCTACAGCAACAGTATATTTGCTCTAGCATAACTAGGACAGGTTTTTACCCTGGTATGGAGCTGATGAGAGACCAAAACCAGGAATTTTCTTCAGATCTAAAATCTCTGCCTTGGACTTTTCAAGCTTGTTCTTTGCATAGGCTTGGTTTAGGCAGAATGTTTAGGGACTTGTAGGTTAAAACAAACTGCTGCTAAAATCACACAATTGTGAATGATTTTATCATACAGTAGAGAGTTTTGCATTTCCAAACACTGGAAGACTCAAGCAACTAGGGAAATCTTCCCCACTCACAATTCAAAAGCTTTTTTGGCTAGCACCATGATCCAAAACCACATTCCCCCTGGCCTCTCTCAGGATTACAAGCCACTGCTGCTAGGAGATACTGAAACATCCTTCTCTTGGTTGAATGGCAACTCTCATCCATCCACACATGCCACTTCTCAAATAAAGTACCACCTCCCAAAGCAGCTGGACTCATCATTATGGTTTTGCATTTACCCTTGTTTTGGGGAATATAGTATTTCACCTTAAATGAAGAGCAGAGAATAAATCTACCACTTGAGTAAGATTTAGTGTAACTGAATTAGAAAAACCAAATCATCAGTGTGGGTTTCCAGCAGAAACAGCTTTTCTAATCACTGTGGTAGGACCTGATGTGACGCCCTGTCCAGTGAGCTCTGTCTTGTGTCTTGAATTGCATTCATGTGCCAAAGTCCTGGAAGTCTTAAAGGCTTTAGAGAAATGGCCAGGAAAAAAGACTAAAGATTCTTTCTCTCCCCTCCCCTCCTCTGCCTTTTTTTAATTCAGAAGAAATGAGTGACCATGCCTGATCCAGACGAAACACAGGCTTACAGGGCATCCTATAGAGCATATATCCAAACTGCACTACTATTTGATACTGCCACAGTCACACTAATTAAAAACCTGACATGGCAGACTGGTTAGTTTTGTTCAGACCTGTGTAAAGCAGTATCAAAAGAACATCAATCAAAAGAATTTCAATTAACAAGAGCTCAAAATATACACGTTAAACCTCCTACAAAATTGTATTTATTATGCTATCGAGGATTAAAAAAAAAAAAAGGCAAAAACCCAAACTCCATTAAATAAAACAAATCCATTGAGTTTGTCTCATTAAAAAAAAACAAACCCCACCCCAAAACAAACATACATATGAAATTAGTAAAAAACCACTACCTTTTTTTGGTTAGTTCCCATATAGTAGCAACATAAAGGATACCTTCTTTCCATGTTACTTTATGATATAGGTACCTTTTGCTAAAACCACTGCTAAAAACAAGCAAGTTATGAAATTCAAATTCACACTAAGGTAAAAATGTTGATAACAAAACCAGCAATGTAGTAATAACACATATTAAAATAACACTAATGGAAAAATAGAGGGATGAGAGTAATGGCTTACCAAATGCTGCCTCAAATTCTCTTTCTAAACTCACTTTTTTTTGTGATAAACTCTTTCTATGATTCAGGTTGCCTGATTCTGTATTTCTTGTTTGGAAAACAGGTAGTAAGTCTTTTGATGTTTAGCTAAAATAGACAGAAACTGTCTATACAGCAAACCCTTGTGATGTTAAATGGAAAAGCAGTTCAACAAAAAACACAAAAATTTCACTCCCTGTGACTTTATTGTTACATTCCCACCCCATAAGAAGGTCTCTTGTCCTGTCTAGAAGCAGCCTCAGAGGCCAAGAGAAGCAAAAATAAGAAAGAATAGGATTTCTCAAGACCCAGACCAAATGCTACTTAAAGTCTGTGGCGAAGGTACAAGCTCATCTGGAATAGAGAATATACCTCAGACATTTTATATAGAGAAGGAAATCAACTATGAGTACAGTGACTTTGACTTTAAAAACAAATACATTTAAATAAATCTATTAAAGAATTAAAACTTCTCCCTTAAAATATCGCAAGATCTATCAATTCATTAGTTTGAAGACTTCTTGGGTAAAGTATTTCAGCATAGTAAAAAAAAATGTTACTCAACTTTCTGATGTTCATGAAATCTTTCTAATAAAGCTCTTAGCATGTTTCCTGGTGGTTTATCATATCTGTTTCTTAGAGTCTGAACTGCAATTTTTGCCTGTTAAGAAGTGAAAAAAGAAAAACAAACACATCTGGTAGCTGCAGGAACTTCAGTCTTTATATTCATGACATACACAGGTAAAATACATCATCTAAAAGGCTTTAGAATTTATTTTCTAATCTGGAAATGCAGTGATACAGGCAACATTTGGAGAGAAACTCCTCCTAAGAAATTCATTTTGAAAAAATTAATTTCTAGCTACAGACATGTTACTATATATTTGACAATAGCTTAATTCCTCTGAAGAAGTTTGCCGATATGGAGCCCATAGGACTGGTGTTTATATCCAGTTCCTTCTCAATGATTGTTATGTATGTGAAGTCTTCCTTGTATCATAAAAGCAGAAAGAGATACGGGATAAATAATTAGGAGATACTGGAACTGCAGCAAACATGAAGCACCAGGAGACAAGGAAAGAAATCTTCAAGAGGGAGGAATGAATACCTCTCTGAAGTGTTCAGCTATATGTAAGGAATATTCTGCACCTTTGCAGTTACAGGCAAAATGCAGTTAGAGGCTGTTTCACAGCACGAACAGTCTGATGCACATCAAACCAGAACAGAATATCTGTTTATTGATTATGAAATTTTATCCTTTGAATGTATACATGAAAAAGAAATGTGATTTTCATCAAATATTTCACCTCTACCTCTTTGCTGGGTTTGAACTGAAGGCAAGAGGTCTGGTAGAATGGGAAACTAGATCCTTCATAATTTATACTTTTATACGTACACGGTGAGTATTTCATCATGCTGAATGCAAGTGATTTTTTTTTAAGGCTTTCCTGCATCCCAAGGGCCCCAAGGAAAAACTTCTGCCCCGGCAGCTGCTGCTGCCTTTCTGCCAGAAGCTGCTGCTCCCACAGCCCGGCCGGTGAAACAGCTCGTGTGGGCGCTCCTGGCCCATTTCGAACTAAATCGGCCTGTTTGGTTCACCCTACTGATTCACTCATTAGACTAATCCAGCTCATTTTGTCTCCGGTGAACTGAACAAACACTCCCCCTCCTAAGTAGAGCTGCGGGGATGGTAATTCCCAGCAGGGCAACATCACTAAACTGGTGAGCACAGTAACATCCTTCGCTGCCTCATCCCCTTGCTAAGTCCTCACCTGGCCACAGCTAGAAGAGCTTTATTTTTGTGCCTAAGAGTCAAGAATAAAAACAATTTAACAGTACATTATTTAACTTGCATTATTTCTAGGATGTCATCCACCATCACGTTTTCTCTGGTGGCAAACTGGGTTCAGTAAGTCCTCAGCCCTTTCTCCCCTGTCCCTATCACACACCTCTTCACTTTTGGGAGTCCTTAACAGAAACTGTGCTCATGACTGGATCAGAGAAACAGTATTTTAAAAGCTCTGAAAAATCAAGGAGCGTGGAAAGAGGATGGAAAGGAAATTTCTTGCATATACCTTAGAAAACATGTAATGTTAATAAAAGAGACACAGAGCAGGAGAAAGGGCACTGCTAGTGCTACGTTTTATGTTAATCATGCAGTATTAATGGTTTCTGGAAAGCTATGCTCCATTAGCAATAGTGAGCAATAGGACACCACAGATTTCCTAAGACATTAAAAGTTACACCATTTCTGTACTGATGAATAAGCTCAGTTTGGTATAGGCTACGAGAGTCATTCAGGAAAGAGATCCGAAACTTTCAATAGATATTTCTGTGAAAATATTATTCCGGAGTCCCATGGTTGATTATGGTCAACAGCAAATTAAATGCTGTCAATTACAAGAAAATAAATAGAAAACAAAACAGAATATATATAATTCAAATTTATCTGGGGAACTACCATAGCATACATGGCTTATTCTTATTTTTTTTCCTTAGCCTTCATTAGCTACAGTTGGCCACGGCTGAAGAGGCTGGAATACCAGCCCCTTTGGTTTGTCTCTTTATGTTACTTACCAGAATCACTGTAGGTGCATATTTATCTGTGAGCTTCATCAAGATATTTTAAGCTAAAACATTCCTTACTTAGCATTCTCTCATCAAATGAGACTATTTCCCTGGCATTTTAAATGTGAAATGACCAGCTACGGAGTGGCAGAGCCTGTGCCTCTGGCTAGATAAGCCAGCAGCGAAGAACAAGGAGTCAGCAGGGATGGCTCCATGGTAAGTGATGGACCATCTGGTGTTTCTTCCACCCCACAAAGCTCCTCGCCTGTCAAGAATATAAAATGTTAAGGGGGTGCGCTTGTCACCCCCCCTCCTGTAAGAAAGGGGTGTGCACACGTGAGCATGCGCCTGTGGGATTAGAAATGGTGGGGATTAGGGTGTTTAGAAACTTGTAGGTACTTTTCAATATCTTGCAAGTATTTTGTACTTTGGTTTATCTGTTGGCCTGCTGGTATTGATCCAGAAAGTGAAGTTCACTGACTGCCGGCTAATTATGTGTCATTAATAAATCAGGAAACCACTTTGATCCTAATTTGAGTTAAACCATGTAAATCGAGCAAGTCTCCCCTGCCACACTCCCTTGTGTTAAAAAAGTCCTGTGCTATTAAAAAACCCGTAAGCAATTAGCTTAAGTACCCCTGAATCACACTCAAGTTACAATAGCTCTTTAACTCAGCTGATTGACTACTTCATTTCCTAGCATAAATGTAGTTAGGGACTAACAAGCTCCTTCTTGATCCTCTAATTATATCGCTCTTCATCTCGAAGAAAGTTGCTGGTTTGGTGCATTCCTGTGCCATTCCTCTCTATATGGGGTTACCCTTTAATATGACCTTGTAATAGAGAAAGGAAATTTCTTATTTGTAAATTATATTTCAGTAGGTAGCCTCTCCTCACATACATCAGTATTATTTGCAGCCAAACCATTGAATTTGGGGAAATACCTCACAGATGAAGAGTCTATAGTTTCTCATGGTCATGTGCTATAACTAAGGAAATTAAAAATACTTGATGGGCTAAAAGAGTGCAGAAAGAACAGAATGAAATAAAAGTTCCCCGTTCGGCAAAAACATTGAAAAGAAAAATGCAGCTAAAGCTTTTGGATCCACAAATATGACCTGGGAAGCAAGATGGTTCAATGATTAGTTCCAGAGAAACAACCTGTCGCCTAGAATTTTACTAAAAATACTGATCATGAAACACGGCAAATAAATTTAAAACATGTAATACAAGTGTACCATGAAAGAAATACACATAAAATTGTTATGAATTGAACAGAAAGAAAATGATAGTCACTGGTTACTTAAAGTTTTAACATAAAAAGAAGCTCTAGCAAGTGGCCAGCCTATTAATGCTAGAGTGTGCCCTGACGTAAGTGGCAAGTGAGGGCACTCTGGCATCTGCAGAGCAGGACCCCAGCAGGAACAAGTTCAGTGTCAGAGGAAAATGCCTGTATGGAAGACCTCCTCTTTATTACAGAAGCACTAACATTAAACTGCTTTACTGCAGATAGGCAAGGGCATGTCCCTAAATTTCCACCCTGTTTCTTGGGAGGCTAGATCCGTTAGATTAGTTTTGTTACCCTGCAGTTACTTAAACCAGTAGGATCTTGTCTTGTGGTCAGTGGTGGCTGTTGAGGTGAAAAATTAATTGCTTCTGTAAGCTCTTGCCTATGGCCATGTCCTTTGATTTGTCTTTCTTTGACGTCACTTTTTGGCCTGAAAGCATAAAAAGTCTTGCATTCTTTACACAAAGTTGCTACCCACTCTTTAGATTAGAAACAATTTTTTCACTCAGCATGTACATACTATTTAGTATAACAGGTATATGATTAGGGCTCTTATACAATGCCAAAAAGTCCACAAACATGCAAGTGAAAATTAGTAAGCACCAGAGAAACATAAAGTTAATATTTTCAGAGCTACATTGGAAAACAGAGCTGTAATGAAGCACTATAAATCTTTCTTATAGGAATAATCACAGAAGGCTGCACCTATAAAAACTAACCCAATTAAAAAAGAAATATACTTTATGGTAAAGAAGAATTAAAGCTACACATCTTCAAACTAATTTTTTAAGATGTCCCCGATGTGTTCACAGTCTTAGGATGTGGTATCCTCTGGCTTAAACTACATGAGCAGCACTTCCAAAGGTGCCAATGAATAGTGGCCACTCGTAAAATAAATGGTTTGGCCCATTATCTAGGACTATGTAACTGGATACGATTTAACTGCATGTACTACCATACATAAAAAAAAGAATGTAAAAAGTAGGGCAGAAGGGCAGAAACAGAACTATTAGGTTAACAGCATCTGATAACTGGCAAGACCAAACAGGTACTCTTCCAATTAATTATGGTTCCCACAGGATTCAAAGGTGCTTTGAAGACAGCAGGCACTGACAGCATTCGTTTGGGCTGTGAAGACACGTGGAGCCAGGGACAATCAAATCCATGGTACAAGCATTATAAAAGTTATCTGTCATTTTTCTAGTCTTTCCGGCTTTTGCCTCCAAGCGTGAGCTAGAAGATTCTTTATGTATGGACTAAAGGTATCAGCAATAAGTGATGGGACTCCCCAGTGTTGCAACAAACCACTTATCTATTCTGCGGCAATTTCTCCACTCTGGTGAAATGTCACATATGCTTATTTGTCCTGGTTTATACAGAAAAATAAACAGGAAAGACACCCACCACCACAAAAACAAAAACAAAAACAAAAAAACCCCAAACAAAAAAACCCCTCACCAAACCAAACAAAACACAAAAACAAACCAAAAGAAAACAAAACACCACCAAAAACCCCAGAGCCATTCACTGTATAAAAATAAGAGCAATTAAAATTCATATTCTGTCCTGGAATCAAAGGACATGGATCTGTCACCGAAGCACCCCTTTAGTTCTTGTTTTCCAATAGGCTTTCTCTTAAACACTTCTGCTTCACTTCTGTGAAAGCAACGTAATTACTGTTTAACAGGGTTGTTATTTCACTGTAATTGCAAATACTGAACAAGCCATAACAGCTAAGGCAACCACAATGATTACAAGAAGCTGCATCTCCCACAGACTTGTCTAATGACACAATCCAAATACAGCCACAGCATAATTAGAGGATTCTGCCCATTACCAGAAGGCTGAGACTTAAGGTGCCTTTAAGGTGGCAATTAGGGGATAAAAAATGCACCGTATAGTAAGTAACAGACCTAAATAACATGCCTGGATACCATGTTTGCTTTGTTTCCTTTTAAACATTTGTTTGGCTCATCAACTATTTAAAAATAATATGGAATCTAGCTGGGATGGCATCATGTATTTCAAAATAAAGGCAAAAAAATTGTTGTGTGCTGAACAAGAATTAGAAGTGGAAGGGGCTTGGGACTCTAAGAGTTTAATTCTCACTGAGACAATGCTGTTACATAAAATTATTTTCTCATGTGCCTGATCACTCATGTCTAAGTGTCTCACAGATACTCACAAAATCATATGTGAAACTACCTTGACCTTATGATTTGCATTTGCTTAGTGGACTCCAGTCTTTAAAAAAAAAAAAAAAAGTGAAAAGGGCATAATACTGAGAGACGTCTAGTTCTAGAAGTCATGAATAATATTTGAGTATCTGGTCATTTATACATTGGCAAATACATTTTTAGAGGACTGGAGGGTCTCTGAAGCTTAAGCCAATTGTGCATCTTTCTGTGGACATAGGCAACTGCAGAAATGACATTTCCTCCAGCTCCTCCTCTTTATTACAGACTATTTTCAAGGTAAAAGAAAAAACCCTCACTTGCCATGACATAATTTTCCATATGAGTTCCAGAGATATGTCACCATTTGCTGCCTTCTGTCCCACGGTTCATTGGAACAATGTCCCTTTAAGCCATAGTTTCTTTTGTAAATGGGAAGCAAAAGACTGAAAAGGTAGAGAACAGCAGGCAGAAAAACCTCAGGTACAAAAAGCACTATAACAGGCATTTGGATCGGCCAGAACCAGGGCACGCATTGCAGAAAGTCATCCAGATACTTCAGCTGAATCAATTCTTCTGATATATAAATTGCAGAGATTAGAGATTCTCATGTATGACATTCAGGTCTGCATATCCCTTCCTGCTAAGAGAGAATACAGTACATTAAGTTAAACACTCTCAAATATTTCTCTCAGCTTACCCACTCAGAAAGATGATAGAATTACTTGTCTTTTGTAACACATAACTTAGAAAGTTTTGCTCTATTTAAATACTGGTTTTAATCTTATCATCTGTTTATAAACCAAGACCTTGATAAATGATTTGGTTTTTGGTTATATTCAGATACATATATAATCCAATAATTTCCTCCAGGAAAACAATGAAGGTTCTTTCCTGTAAGTTCTTACATAAACATATAATAAACCACAGGTTGACGCAGAAATATTTTCCTTATTTCTCCAGCACTTCTCATACATCATAAGGGAGACATACAGGTAAGGCTGGAGCTCAGAATTACACCAGCAGGTAAGAGTTACTGTGAGAATATCTTCTATTTTATACACATTGGATATATTTGCTTTTGTTTTATTTTTAACAGCTAAGAATGCTATTCTCAGCATCTATCAACTTATTATTACTTGGTCAGTATCTGTCATGGAAGTTAGTCTTGAAAAGGGATTTAAAAAGAAGGAAATAATGAAGAGCTTTGAAGTTAGCTGGGAGGCAAGGTCACATTCTGAGAAGCACAGATAAAAGCAGCAACGCCAGGATCACCAGGAAGCGGAGGTCTTCGCTGTCACCTGAGATATATATATATATATATATATATATAAAAATAGCAACAGATAGGTCCAAGAAGGGCTTTGAAGGTGAGGCCCAAGGCAGCGTGTGACAGAGGGAACAAGGAGCAGAAAATAGGCGAGGGAAGCGGAGAAGGAGGCCTTTGACACCAGGAGCTGCCAGAGGAAAGCAAGGGTGGGCAGAGGAGGGCGGGCAGCCTGGGAAGCCGGCTACAGAGCTGCTGGCTGCTTTGGCTTCATTCCTGTGGATCAGGTAAATCGTTTCGGGTTCCAGTGGAAGGACATATCGAGCCTGTACCAACTCAGTGCAGAGCAGTCCATTGTTTTCCCACAAGCACAAATTTAAACCAGTTTCATTACATAGGACTTTTTAAATCAGTTGCATCCCATAAGTGGATATTTTTTAAGGAAGGCTTGTTTTCCTTTAGCTTAAACATGTTATTTGCCAGCGCAAGCTAAACTGAAACAAGCGTTGTTACAAGCATCTTTTTGCTAGTTAAAGTGTAACATTTTACAATCATTTAAATGTTTAAAACATCTAAAAATCGCACTCCAAGTGCACTGTCCTGCCTAGGTCAGACCTGTCAGCGCAGTCCTGGTCCAGAGGGGATATCGCTACTAGGATATAATACAACTAGAAAACGGTCAGAAAACAGTAACGAGGAAAACCAGAGGCATGGGCTGGCTCCCAGAGAAGGAACATCGAATATGGCCAGGGCTTGTCAGCTTGGAAAAGAGATAGATTATAAGGAATATGACTGACATCTATAAAACTCAGCAACACAGTAGCTGACTATGGATCAATTACTCACTCACTCTTCCAATAAGGAAAGCATCACTTGAAGCTGGGAGAATCACAGAATCACAGAATGGTAGGGGTTGGAAGGGAAAAAGGTGACTTCTCATGCAACAGCTGATAGCTCTGTGCAATTCACTGCTAGATGATGGGTCCAGGGGAAATCTGGACAAGTATGATAAGGAAAAATCCACTGTTTTACTAAACCAGCAGAAACCATATACCATCAGCTGTAGATGGCTGGGGAATGGGAGAGTATTAGGAGGCATTCCCACGTATGTCTAGCCTTAACTGCTGCTCCTGGGGGCTGCAGGATGTCAGGCTTGGATATTCTAAAAGAACAGCCATCTTGTTCTTATACAAAAGTATTCTCTGCATTTCACTTGAAATGTAGTATTGTTTCCTTAAGAAGAGGAGTATAATAAATCTCAAAATGTTTCACAATTCACAATTCAACTTTTATAGACTCAGCATTTGGCTGTTGCTAAAAAATGTGTGTTGAAAGATTTTTATTTTACTGCATTTTCAGTTTTGAAATATGAAGGTGATGTAGCACCCTAATTGCAGACACAGTTATACCCATACAAGTGCTAGAAGTGGTGTAATCTTTCCCTGGATTTCTGAAGTATTTAATTACTGTAGCAATAGATATATACAAGTCCTGACTAATGATGGCATTTAATATTTTTGATTATATCAGATGTAAGATGGTGCGCGATTCAGGATACAATTGATTTTAATATTTTTCTTTTTGTAAGTGGATGGAATTTGTTGTTGGACGGTAGTTGTGCTACTGTCACCTGAACAGTCAGTCTGTCTGCCTCCAGACTCGCCTTTGCATATATCCTACATGAAGCCTCTTAAAAACCCTGAGGACATCTTGTATCCTCATGAGGCTGTATAGTCTTGTTAGCCAAAATGTATTGATGCAAAGGGAATGAGACAGCACAGCAGACAAACCGCACAGCACATCATGCGTTGAATGTAGTTAATGTAAAGCCCAGTATCCCAGCTTGTCACAAGCAAACGCCTCACAGAGGGCCTAAAAGCAGGGCAGGCACGCATGATACACTTTTTTCTAATACTCTCCCAGTGTCCAGTAGGCAGCCTAGCAGGTATGAAGAGATCACAAAGTCTAGAATTATAATCTGAGGAATCCTGTCCCGGTGATGTCTAGGAAGGCTTTGTAATGGTCCTAAGAGAGACCTGGATTTCATGCACTTTAGATAAGTGCTCAATAATCGAAGTAGAGCTGAATAGTCCATAGGTCACTGTTTTACGTAGGAAATCTCTCAAACCCTGTGCATATAAAGTCTTTGCAGTAGAGGCAAGGATAAAATCTAATCCTACAGGGCAGCATCCTGTGGTCTGCTCAACATTGCACCTTCCCTTCTCTCCTACCACCCTCCTATTCTAAACACCCTCCAACTCTCACAATGGGTCAGCAGGTCTCCCAGAGCCACAGCAATGTTTTCCCAGGTTCTATCTCATCCGGTGCCTGAAACAGGACTCCACAGGAAAGAGGTCTGGGAGCAAAACACTGTGACACCCATGTCACTGTAAAGTATCACACGTTGCTGGTCCGCAGTGCAGATCTATGGCTGCCCTCGCACAGGCACCCCCAACTGTAGCTCTCACAAGCCCAGCTACTCTACAGCTGGGTAGCCTGGGATGCCGACGGGTGAAGCAAGGTGCTAAAAGCTGAACCCCCAGCTCAGGTGCAGCGGATGCTGTACCGGTGTGCTCCCTCTCCCCAGGAGCCAGCCTGATCTTTATCTCCCGTAACCCTGCCCAAGCAATAACCACCCGTAGTGGTCATCATAGGTGCGTCTAGTCATGATGGTGGCATCTGGGGCTCAACGTGGTTTTGGTGAGACAGAAAACAACACAATAGCCAAGGGCTAACTTGAGCAATATTGGTACTGTGGTCAACATGCATAAAAAAATAGGTCAATCACCCCCAGAAATAGTGAACAGCCCAAGAGCTCTTTGAGCTCTCCCACACAGAAGCGGGCTGCACACCAGGATCTCCCCTTGGGTAGGGATGTTGCTCAAGGTTCCTTCTCGAGATTCAGAGATTCCTTGCCGCAACAGATCCTCAGTGACTAGCACGATGAACTTTGAAATCTTAGCTAAGTGATACAAAGGCTTGATTGTGCATATACAATCCTTCAGATATAAACCGTTGACCAAGTCTGGGACTAGGATTGGATCCAGCCGCACCTAGATTCCTCTCTGAGAAGTTTAGAAAGCAAGGAGGGGTGCTCTCTGGAGCCTTGACTCAAAGAGAGGGTCTCCCTGGCCCTGTCCTCTGTGCAGTAAATAACCCAGTGTGCCTCGCCATCTCGAATCTTGTTAAAAACACTGTCGCATTCACCATCAAACTTTGTTAAAGATCAATACATGTATCGCTGTGTCTTTCTACGAGTGAGGTGCATCGCTCCATCCGCCACAGATGCGCCTTGAGCGGAGACACCGCCGCCGCCGCGGCTGGCGCCCCGCCACCCCGGACGCCTCGGCTCCGGTCGGCTCCACTCGGCTCGGCTTGGTTCGGCTAGACTCGGCTCCGCTCGGCTCCATTCGGCTCCGCTCGGCTCTACTCGGCTCGGCTGGAGTCGGCTCGGCTCTGCCCGCCCCCTCGGCCGCAGGCGGGCGGTGCCGGCGCTGAGGGCAGATCCGGCGGAAGGCGGCGGCGGGCCGGTGCGACGGCGTGGGTCGT
>VWZL01004825.1:253779-309822 GCA_013396915.1 Stercorarius parasiticus
AAGGGCCTCGCTCCCTATAGGTTGTGTTGAACAAGCGATACTGGCGATGGCGGGGCAGGACGCGAGGGAAAGCCCACCCACCCACACGCTGGTTCACGCGGTGGGGGGCCTCACCGGAGCGGGCCCGGCCCGGCGGGCAGCCGCGGCCCCGCCGGTAGGGGCCCCCTCACCTCCCGGGGTCCGCTCCCTCCCAGTCCCCTCCTGCTGCCCCGGGCCTCCTCGAGCCGGAGAGGGGGAGGGGGGTTGTCAGGGAGGGAGGGCGGGCGGCGGATGCTGGTAAGGGGCGGGCTGTCGCAGGAGATGGGTGATTTGGGATAGCGGAGCTTTTGGTCCCTTCTGCGGATGGGAGATGGCCATGGCCGTGGCCGTGACCGGAGCTTTTTGGCGTTAAAGCACGCTCGGTGTTTAGCTGAGGCACTTGCGGAGATGCGGTGCCCTCAGCGTTGCGTGGGGGCTGAAATATTTGCAGTTTGGGACTGCAGGCACTAAATTCCACCCACTTCAGCAGAACGTTTTGTGGGCCAAAAATTTAATTCCCGGGTGTTCTGTGTAGCAGCAACATTTTCTGAACATCTCCCACGTGGGCTTTTTGCATCAGGTTTTAAAATGCTGCCTTTTTCATATTTTTCTTAGCTTCATGTGTTCAGAATCACAGAGCAGCCCAGGTGGGAAGGGACCTCAAAAGATCATCTGGGCCAGCATTTAATGGGAAAGGAAGCTCAGATGAGGTTTTCTCACACCCTGTCTGATTGCATCCCTCCAGCGATGGGGACTCTGCCACATCCCTGGGGAGGTCATTCCACTGAATGATTGTTTTTACTGTAAAAAAAAAAAATATATCTTTTAGTGATGACCTTCTGCATCAATGTCACTTTTCATTTTTACAGAGATCGAAGATTATATAAACTGGGATTAAAAGGATTTTATGTCAAAGATGACAATGACAGTACAGGTAAGGTAATAAAATGTACTATGCAATATGATGTGCAGTTAAAGTGAGTTGTGTGTGTTTATTTAAGGTACAGTAGGACTGTATAACTGCTAACTCATAGCTTTGTTCTTATTTCTGGCTTTTCAGTACTTTTGTTATGGGGATGGATGTGAATAATAATTTAGCACTAGCATAACTTTCAAGTTACTATAATCTTGATGTGGAAGTCTGTGTCAAGCCAGGTGCAATGCTTATTGCTGTTTGCACAGATTTAGCAGTTTACATAATCTCTGCTTGGTGCACAGAGCAGATTATCTCATAAGTGCCTGACCTGCTCTGAAATCATAATTTCAACTTCCCTAGCTCAAAATTAATTATGTAACAGAGGGTCTGCAAATCCTAGATGTTTGCCTGGGAGTAATATTGTCCTGCTGCCACTACCCCGGTCTAGGACATTAGCTGTCGCTGATTAATCTGCTGGGCTAGAGGTAGAGAAGAAGCAGTACCCCGATGGGGGAAATTATGATTTGCATGTACATTAGGAATCATATGAGGAGGACTGGAGGAGTAAGCCTCTTCCTACTTGCATGTGTTTTAGGAATAATCATGGTGTATGCCCTGGCAGATTCAACACCAGTCCCTTGCTCCATCCTCCTGAATTCACCACACGTGCCTATCTGAACATAATTCCTTAGCCATCTGATTTTTCCATTGCTGTCTTCCTAGCCAGAGCTTCATATAATGGCTTGATTTGAAAGGAGGGAGTCTGAACAGAAAGGAATGTCCATAGAAGCTGAGAGTGAATAGCACAGGTTAGATGGAGGCAATGTGAGTAAAGTGAAGAAGGAGAACATAAACCATGGTTTTGTGCATATATGACTGAATTGTGGGAGAGTTATCAGTTAGAAACAGAAGAGTCTTGTGCTGTGTGATAATTTGGCAGTAAATATATTCTGACAAAACTGAAAAATTTAAAGTGGTTTTTTTTTTAGCAAATGTGTTAAGAGATTTTGTATTTCTTAGGTTTCATCAATATAGAGTTCCTACTTTGTGAGTGGTTTTTGTCATTTTATATATATATGATGTTGCTTAAAAATTTGGTAGATGTGCAAGCAGTATTTCAATAGTTGATTGTTATTTTTGAGATAATTATGTTCTGCAGTTCACGTGTATTATTTTTGTAAAAGTGTATTATCTTTCTTAGTGTGTTTTTTGAAAGATTTTTTTTTTGAAACCATCAGTTTTTTGTGTTTTAAGCTTGCTCTGATACATGCCAAAAGAACTCCTGTCAAGCATTTTCTTTTCCTAATACTATTTTTTCGGTTGTTTGCTGGGCGTTACTGTAGTTTGCTCTGCAAGTTATTGAGGTGAATGTTTGTGGTGGGTTGACCCCAAGCACCAGCACCCTGTACCCCAGTTTTTATTGTTGAGCATAACATTACATGGTATTCACTATCCTTCAGCCACTTTGGGTCAGCAGTCCTAGCTGCGTTCCCTCTCAGTCTCTTGCCCACCGCAGCGCACTCGCTTGGAGGGGGCTGAGTGGGGAAAAGAGAACATTATGATGCTGTGCAAGCACTGCTCAGCGATAGCCAAAACCTCCATGTGTTATCCACATTGTTTTAGTCACAGATCCAAAACATCATGCTGTCTGGGCCGCTATGAGGAAAGTTAACTCCATTCCAGCCAGACCCAGTGCAGTGTTTTGGCTGTTGAAGTTAGATTTTGATTCCTACTGATAGTTATACAGAAAATAAGATACTTATGATGAAAATTTTAAATGGGAAAGGAAGCTTAAGAGGCAGTTCTGCTAATTTTTGTGGGCCATGCTGTTACATTGAGGTATCGGAACCAGCTCATGTTTACTTAATATAATTTGTTAATAGCGGAGGAACAAGCATCTGAAGAGGAGAACTGTTGTCCCAGTGCTACATTAAAGGTGGATATTAATCATGCTCTTGACCTGGAAGAAGCTGAACTAGACTCGGAGGCCGAGCTTATGAAGAGTATGGGATTGCCTCTTCAGTTTGGTGGGCAGTCAGCCCACAGGGATATTGTGGTAAATATTTATTTGCTTTATGTATTGTGTTTACTTTGTGTTTCTAGACGTAGGTGCATGTCTGCTCCTTGGTTATTTTTGAGGGCAGTTCATGGAAACGTATCCGAGTGGGCTTTAAGCTGCCTGCCTCGCATACTTGTAACAACATACAGCACCGTGATCTGTGCCGTTTGTAAAATGCACCTGCCAGTTTGACTAAACAAGGTCAGGCTGTGCTTTATGCTTCCATATCTATTTTGCTCTTGTTACTAAAGAGATCTAGTTTAAAACAGTCACAGTAATGTTGATGCTCTGCTTCAGAACAACTAGTACTCTCGAACCTGAGCACCTGTATTCACACTGTCTGCTTTAACCATTTAGCTTTAGATACTAATAAGAAAAACTAGTTCCTTAGATCCCCCTTGCAGTGATAAAGCCAGGCTGTTACAAAGGGCAGGAGTGAGGCTTGGTTGCTCCACTTCCTGTAGATAGTGGTTGGGCTTTACATAAAGACTAAAGTTGTGCACAGATGAGAAAAAGACAGGGGATATCCACTTTCTCCATTCTGTAGAATACAGACCTCCCTGGCAGTGAGAGATTACTTTTACGCAGAGCACTCTGGTTCTGACCTGATTAATTTGTAAATAAATAGGAGAAGCCTGTACATGGTTTTAATTGATGGCATGTAAATAGACTTACAGGCGTCCAAGTTCAAGGCTAAGGTATATGCGTGATTTCTGTTGCTATGTAGTAATACTGCAAATAAGTACAATGAGACAATAATGTATGTTTTTACTAGATTACTACTATGCATTGTGCTTTGCACTGCATTTATTCACGTGACATTAAGAGGGATGTGGATGAAAGATTAATGCCAGATCTCTGAACCTAACTTCTCTATAGTCTACCTTATGCATTTATCAGTGCAACAAAACTAGGGATTGCAGCTGATGGAACACTCGGAGTAATGTCTGTACGTTTGCGGTCTTTTGCCCATGTGTGTTGTCATCCCTCATCACCACCGCCTTTTTACCTGCCAAACTTAATTTGGCAGTTTATGAAAAAAATTGGCAGATTCATTTGATAGAACAACTTATTTTTCTTGGATATTTTTATGTTGTTATACATCTGTAAGCACAGGAAGCCCCACTAAAACAGGTGAAGTTGTATTTGATGAAACCAACAAGTTACCTTGGTGTTTCCTTTTGATAACAGGTTTCTGTCTTCTGTTCCACTAGACAACTGTAGTAGTCTGAGTTTGTTGTAGCAAGTGAAATGGTTGTATTGCACAAATGAAAGGCCCACCTGTTTGGAGAGGAGGCTGTTTCGTTGTGTTTGTCAGCCAACTTGGAGATCTTCAGATGGGAAGAACATTACACCCCTCTTTTGGGTCAGTGTCTTCAGGCATACAGAGATTCAGCTGCAGGATTTACAGAGTTCATGAGTATAAAGCAATGTCTTTTTTTTTAAAGCACTCAAAGATAGGATTTAACGATCTGTCAGGCTCAGCACTACCCTACTAAGACACCTGAACAGTGTTTGCTGGCCAGGCAGATACCAGGTGACAGTAATGGTCAGCCTCCATGGCCCCTTGAAATAGGTCCTTGATGTTACTGAGATAGTGTTTTACTGTCAAGCTCAGCCCAGTGACCCCTCAATTCCTGGCCAACCTCCCTTTAGGATTTGATGATGTTTCATATTGATGTCTTTCCTTCTGAATCCTTGAGCTACTAATGACTTCCCTCTCAGCAGCCCCACTTTGGTCTCTAATTCTGCCTTTTTGTGTGTGTGTCTTTCTATAGACTGTCTCACAACTTCCTCAGAAATGTCAGCCAAGGTTATGCAGCGGGGCCCTATCAGACCCATAAACCCTACAACCTTTTGTGGGGAGAAAGCTAACAGCAGGGTTGCAGTGAGAGGGAGGGTTACAACAGAAACAGAAATGTGCTTGGATAGAGGACAAGAAAAGACTGCGTATACACTGTGGAATTCTAAGTCTGTTTTTCCACTATATTCAGGCAACAGAAAATTATAGAAAGAGAAGTAACATGAAGATTATGAAAAAGAAGAAGAAAAAAGTGTTACAGCAAAAACATGAGGATAAAATGGGACAGGAATGCCAGGATCGAGCGTGTGATGGTCATATCCAGTCTGTTTCTGGTGAGCTGGCCCTAGCTACAGAGCAACATGAGAAGAGCAGCAAACCTCAGGATGTAAGTGAAAGGAACTGTGAAAGTTCAGAAAGTCTTGCAAATGAGGCTTTACCCAGTGAACTTAAAGAAAAATGGGAGAAGTACTGGAGCGAGTACGGAGAGGGCCTTCTTTGGCAAAGTTGGCTGGAGAAGCATCAAGAGGACTCATCGTCTGAGATCACCACAGCTTCTGAGCCTTGGAATAATCCGGACACCAGGGAAGAGTGGGAGCAGCATTACAGTGAGCTGTACTGGTATTACTGGGAGCAGTTTCAGTACTGGACAAGTCAAGGATGGACTACTGAGAGCTCACACGGTGACATTGTGGAAGCTAATGGGGTTACCCAGGAGACATGTTTTTCAGAAGAAATAGACTTATTTAGCCCAGGGGCTGAACACAGTGAAGTGCTGAGCTTGGAGCTGTCTCCCTCTGTCACCAGAAGCGAAGAAACACTCCCTTCAGGTGCTGAGCCCCACAGTGAAATAATCTCTGGGATTTGTAATTTAAATCTGAATTTGGAGGAAGTGGAGCAGAGCAGTGCAGCTCTAACAGTAGCCCACCAAGGTCCTCAAGAGCGTAGTTCATCTGACAGTGAAAGCCAGAAGGAGCCCTGTGATGGAGCAAACAGGAAAAGGAGTGCGTCTTGTGAAAATAAAAGTGTTAACCAGTCAGGTAATACAAAATTGGCTAAAATTGATTCTTCTAGAATTTCTCTAGGTGGCTATATATAAGAAACAAGGGCATGTCTGTCTTATGCCATTTTAAAAAAAGTCAATCAAGTGTTTTGTGGAATGATTGCATACTTGATTCCTTTTTCTTGCCCCTGCTTCTCTGGACCATCTCTCTTCTCTAACCTGTATATTGAATGTGTTCTTCAGCCAGAATCACTTCAAAGGTACTACAGAAGGTGGTGAGAGAGCATTGTTAGTGTGTATTTATTTATCTTAGTATTGATATTGCAGCCGTGTCATTCAGATGATGTGTCTCTTCTCACTGATTGTCTAAAATGAATGAAAACTCAGGTTTGATGTTCTCATGAATCTGACAAATTTTAAGATCATCTTTTTGAGAAAAAAAAAAGTTCTGCAGTTCTGGAGTTGGTGGGGGTTTTTTTGCCTTCTGTCTAAAAATGCCATACTTGAAAATAAACTCTTGTTTTGTTGTAGTGGACCAGATGTCTTCCAGAGGTCCTTTCCAGCATTAAGTTATCAATTAGTCAGTGAGCTGCAGTCATCCTTACAACGCCAAATTCATACGTTCACAGCTAGTGCTAACAAGTGAAAGTGCCAGGTAACGTACTAGTATGGTGGAAGCCAGTGGCTGTGCCTTACATTACTGGAAGAGCTTCTGTGAGGGAGGTACAAGACTGGGCTGGAGACGTTTTTGCCAGCTAGTTCAGTGTGCAGAGAAAGGAGAGAGACATCTCGGTTGCCTGCCAGTTCTTCCTGCCAGTGTTCGCTGTAAGCATCAGCCTAATGTCTCTCCTGGCTGTTGTATGGTTTCTCCCACCGAAAAGGAGGGATGAAGCATGTGAGTTAAGTATCACCAGCCTTGGGCTTCAGTTTGGTCAGAAACCTCTTGAGTCTGCTGCTAGTGACTTCCTTAGGAAGAAAGAAGCAGGTGTGGTCCCATCTTGATCCTACAGCATAGTTGGAATGCGAGAGGTGAAAGGAAAATCTCCTTTCCAACAAGAAATGAGAGGAGTGTTGGAATCCTCTCTTATTAAATGTATGTGAATATCTTTGCATAGCTAATGAAATAGAAACAAAATTTACGCACAAGGAAGAAAGTGTTTTGAATCTGTACCTTGTAGGCATTTTATTTTTCTTGGAAAGCTGAGATAATTTGAAGTTGGTCCTGCTTAAGGTTATTAGCTCTACAGTGTAACTAATGCTGGAAGCTTGTGTTGGTATGTTGTCCCTCAAAGACAGGTAAAGCAATATGTGTTTGGCACTTGAGCCTTATTTGTCAGATTCAGGACAACCTGCAGACATACTTTGGGGAGAGGAAAAATAAGGAATTTATTTATGCAGAAGGAAACTATGATCTCATCTATCTTTTTTAGGTACACAGGGGTCGTGTAGCTCGAATTCAAATGACAAAGAACAGCTGCTGCTTCGTGACCAAGATGAAGATGAGGATGAAGAGCCCCCTGAATACAGACATGCCAAAGTCAAGAGAAGGCAAGTCATGAAAATTAGATGAGCTTTTTTCTCAAGAAGCCCAGGTCCAGAAGCCTCCTGATTTATAGAAACTGTTTGTTTGCTTGAGATTGTGAGTTAAAACTTCAGTACCAAACCAGTCTTCCATCACTGCTTATCACTTTACCTGGCAACAAGCAGGAGATATTTCTTCTCTTCTGTTGCTTTATGAAAACAATATATGGCCTCAATGACTGTGCAAGGTGACAGTACTATTCTTGTGCCAGTGAAGTATACAAGATTGTTAAATTGAATAGGACAACTTGCTTATGTAGGTCTAATTAGTGTAGACAATACAAGAACTATAGTAAATAATTTGTGTTGTTTAACTGAATTGTATGCTGCCAGTAAACTGCTCAGTGCTCTGGCAATCATAAAATAGCTAATCTCTGCCTTGTCACAATCTTTTTCTTTCTTCTCTAAAAATTTATACCCTCAAAGATGGCGAGATGGGTCTTCCTCTCTAACAAATTTACAGGGTCAAAGGTGAAGGGACAGATGGAATTACTCTCTGCTAATCATGTAGCTTTGGTTTTGTTCTAATATTTTGCTGTTGCCATAGCATTAATAATAGATAATAATATAGATAACATAATAGGTGATGAAGGTAATTTGGAAATAGAGTGAACAAACACTATCTTCATCAGTTCCATGTAGGTCTTGATAGTAAATATTTTAAGAGGTCCTTTGTAATAGTTGGAATATTATAACCCTGATAGAAGGATATAAGTCCCTGGAATTGGGTAAAAAAAAAAAAAAAAGTATGTGCTTATGCACGTATGGTGTATGTGTAAAAATAGTGTTTTTTACAGTAACTAACTCTGTCATCTGCATTTTTTCCTAGCCATGAACTGGATGTGGATGAGAACCCAGTAGAAGATCCTGAGGAAACCTGCTCTGTTTTGGGTTTCAAGTGTGGCACAGGACAAAAGTAAATGCTTATGAGGAGCTTGGGGTTTATTGATAAGTCACCTCTCTTCTTATTATTCAAACAGACCATTCGTTTCCATTCCTATGCCATTCAAATTGTGAAGATGATTCCCAAAGTTAGTCTCCGCTTCTAATAAAACTTTCATCCTTTGGCTAGAGAGAGAGATGCAAAGTTTCACACACTAATTAAAGAAGAAGAAAAGGGCTTTGAAACAGAAGTGTAACTCGTAAGGTAGTTGCAGTTGTGTAAATGTTAAATGGCTGGTCAGCTACTTAAATTAGAGCTCAAAGGCTCTGACAATGAATGGTCCTCTCAGTTTGGAGTCCTGTGAGCTTAGATCATAATTATTAACCGTTTCATATTGGAATGATATTTCTTTATACTAGTAAAATATTGCTCTACTAATAAAGTGTTGCCAGGGTATTGACCAGTGAAATTTCATAGGGCACAGGTGGACTGTAGCTTAGGTTTAGTGCTTCTGCAAGGTGCAAGTTGTTTAGTCCATATATATATGTTTCAAAGAGGAATATGTTTTGTAGTTGATAATCTCTATTCTACTTTATAAAAATTATTTAAGTGAATTGCCCATACTTCCTTTTTTGTTGGATTTTTTTTTTGTCATTGCGTTTGCCAGGAGACCAAAGTAGCTGGTTGGTGGCTGTAAAGAATCTCCAAAAGACATTTAATTCTATTAATCAAGATGTTTTTTCATTTGCTATTTTTCAGGCTGGTCTGGGAAATTGTTTCCACCTAATGTTATACACCTATGAGAAAAAAAAAATTAAAAATCTAAAACCAATTCGGGTAAACATTTTCAAATAAAAATATTTTAAAGTTTTCATGAAGGTGTATTGTTTTACAGCTACATCCAGTGACGTATATTTAAGAGTGGAGCAAATGTCTTAAAGAAATAATTTAGTCTAAATAATTTTCTGTAGACATCAACATTCACACGAAGGCCTCCAGATTAGACAATAACCAAGGAAGTCCTTTTGATCTTTTGTTTTTTTTTTTTAAATTTCAGGTATGGTGGAATTCCAGATTTCACCCACCGAAGTGTGCAGTACTTGGAGAAAAAAGCAAAACTCACGTCCAGATTCTTGGATATGCGTAAACCAAGGAAGAGCAAAAACACACACATCTTCTTTACAGAGAAATCTGAAACATCTTGCAAAAAAAATAAAACTTTGAGAAAGGTAGGTTTAATTGTTAGTGTTGCTGTAATTTATAGATTTATCTGCTCCCTTAGCTGTTGTTGAATTACAAAATAAAAATATTAATTGCCCAGAGTAGGTGGCGTTTTTTAAGTGTCAGTCCACTGCTTTTTATTCTTTTTTTTCCTTTTTTTTTTTAAATTTCCTTGCTGAGGTGAAGAGTAGTTAGTTTAGGATGGATATGGAAAGGCCTTGGTGGACTCTTGGCAGTCTGTCAAGAGGAATGCGAGCTTAATGGCGAAGTTCTGTGAAAGTCATTCTTAACATCTGGGTGCATCGTTCTTTTAGAGGTGTGTGTAGGTTTCTGTAGTTACTAAAAGTATCTCTGATTTTAAAATGCATGTGAGGGCATTTATTTTAGTGCTGGCACTTCAGCAGTTAGAAAAAAATGATTGTATAGGTTAGTGTATTTCATGTAACTGGGTGTTCTTAGTAATGTGTATCAACACTTTTGCTTACACTTCTACCTGCATTTATTTTCACCTATAACTTTATGCCTAGTTTTTTTTTTAACTCGGAAATTAGTAACGAGTAGAAAAACTTGGTCACTCTTTTTCTTAGTTGAGTCTCTTTAAAATCTGTTACCTCAGATTTTCAATGTTAATTTGCCTCCTGGGATGCTTGGCCTTCTCTAACAGCCAAGTGCAAAACACTGTTTTCTGGTGGTGACAGCACATGCTGCATTGAACTCCAGTCCCATTGCTATATAATTTTTTTATCAAAGGCTTGATCACCTGAGGCCAGTGTAGTTCAAGGGCAACTTTAGTTATGTGAAGAAAAAAAAAAAAAACCTATAAATTTCCTCAGCCTTTGAGGAACCCTTTCAGCAGAACCCTTTAGCACATGCACCATTTGGTACATCTTGGAGCTGATGCAGCTAATGTATGAAGTTAATTTTACCTGTTTATCCAAACCTGGAAGGCAGAATGCTCTGCCTGATGGCTTCTTTGAATGTGGATCAAAGACAAGACAGTTCATTAAAAAGTAGTAGTCTTGGTCAGTCTGACTATTTATGTTTCAGGTATTACTTGAGAATGTAACTGTATTCATCAGTTGATTTTGTGGAGTTTCTCTTTTGCAGGTAGTTAGTATCCAGTTCACAACGACAGCTTGTTTTCGAAATGTTGTAAAAAGGGAGCAGAATTAAGGAGTTGTGTATCCTCTTGAATTTTTTGACTGTGGCTATTTTATTTTTCTCAAAATACAGGTGGTTGAGAGTGTATGCATGGCAGGTGCTTTTGAACTCTAATGCTTTTAAACTAGCCTTAGAGTTCAAAAGTAACCTGGTTAACAGTCTAATCATCCATGTGATTTGAAAATCGCAGGTGGAGAAGTTCTTACAGCGGGTTAATAAGCCTGGGGAGGAAGCCACATCCCAGACAACCTGCCCTCAGCGTAAAGCAGAAGCATCATCCTCGAGCAGTGACTCGGAGGATCAGGAAGGTGTTACTGCCACACACACTGTGACACTGAATGCTGAAAACCAAAAGCCACCATCCTCCAGCGTGGTCTTCACAGAACCTGGAGGGAGTAACCTTGAGGAGGAAGCACAGGATGCAGCAGCAAGTGGCTCCGATGGCCAGGCTGCGGGCAAGCAGGAGCATGGCTGCGGGCGGCAGCTAGTCCCCTTGGATATTCCTGATTATCTCCGGGCAGAGACAGAGGATGTCAGTGAAGGTACATCAGTTTCCCACAAACTGGAGATTAATTGTCAGTGGACTTAACACTGCAATTTGGGAAGGCAGTATTGTGTGGAATTTCTTAATTCTCTTTATTCAGAGACACTCATTAGGTCCAAGGGATAATGAGGCAAATTGAGAGCTGTGCTAGCAGAAGTAGCTTATTCCTGGAGCACCAGAATCCCAGATCTTGTTTCTAACATTGGCAGTATTTCTTTATAGATAAACAGTCGTTGATCCTAGACGTGATCTAACGGGCCTCAAATTCACACCCTTTTTCACCTGTAAGGATGAGGGTGATTAACTTCAAGTAGATGCACAGACCATCACATTTTGGGTTTTCAGATGCACATTGCTGAGCTTTGGGGAGCATGTGTTGTTGAAATTATTTTCTAGGGAAAAAAATAATCTATATTAGGAACTTTTCTATTTAACACTCTAAACAAAGGAAAACAGGATTATTCAGGTTTCTACATATAGTTTAATTCTTCCTGCAGTAATTCAGTTATATTAGATTTCTACTGTAAAACTCTTGTGCAGATTGATTCTTGTTCCTTATGTAAATAAGGGCATTAAATTGGCCTCTGATCCACTTGTTTGCTCACTAGGTAGAGTTTATTACCATCAGTTGAAGATGATGGCTAGCCTTTTAAGGCTGTTAAATAATGGGTGAAGTGTTATGATTTTTAGGACTGTGACTGTTTACCTGTCAGGTAACACTATTCCCTGGAAATATAGGATGCTCTTTTTTAATTTAAACAACTGATTTGCATAATCTGGCAAACAGTAATTAAGGACATTTAGCAGTGTTGTTAAAACATGAGCACCTTATGTCTTAACTGTCACCTGCCTACCAGTTACATTGCTAGCCTGCAAGAACAGTGATTGTTAACTTTTGCAGTGTCTTCCAGCTATAGATGAAAAAATTACCACAAAGAAGAAGGAGAAAAAAAGGAGGAGAAGGAATAAAATTGCGTTGGGAGCTATACCTGACGAGATCGCTGCTGATCCGGAGCTGGTCAAGTACTGGGCACAACGCTACCGGCTGTTCTCACGGTTTGATGAGGGAATTAAACTAGACAGAGGTGTGTTTAGTACAAAGTGCGCTGACTTGGTGGTATAAGATGTATCCAAACCTGTGGCCCTTCTCGCAGTTTGTTACTGATATCCTTATAAGAGGAGCGTTACTGAGCATGCGTTAGCACCTCTGGATAAATTCCATCCCCCAGCGTGCAGGCAAACAGAAGTCTTTGCCTTCAGTAGACCTTTTGGCATGGGACACCCCTGTTTGCATTAGTCCTAATGTTTGCTGAAGATCATACTGTACCCAAATTTTGCTTGGTCAGGACTTTTTCAGAAGCTTGACTTCTATATTTTATAAAATAATTTTGTGAGACTTCCAAATATGCTGGTGGACTTAGTTTTGTTCTGACTTTCAGCAGTCACTTTCTACGTTGTTTTTTTTTTCCATGTTTGCATGGAAACCACTTCTAGATCATAAATTTATAGGTAAAGGAGGAATTAGAATTACTGCTTTTTTTGTGTCTTGGATTTGTCAGCCTTTCACTTCTAATGCTCTCCCACATAAACATGTAGATTATTTGGCAGACCAGACATTGCTGTAAAGAAAACAACATGTCGGATAAGAGAGAATATATTTCTGTTTCTGTTTGTTACAGAGCATAATTCTGGTGTATAAAGTTTTTCATAGCTGTCTCAGTGGGCTTGTCCTTGATAAGCCGGAATCCTCAGCACGAAGTTCAACAAAGCATTTACCAAGATTCAGGCATATCTGTTTGCTTCAGCGAGACTTTGTTTGCGTAGCAAACCACTGGACTGACCAGAGTTCATCATCTTCAAAGCCTCCATTTCCTGGCTGAATGCACTAAGCCAAAATTGTTGAGATTAATGCTAAACCTACAGTTGTTGCCGGGGGCGGGAGGGGGTTGGTTGGCTGTTTTTAATTCAGGTGACCTTGAAATAAGAGGCAAAAATACATTTCTTCCCTTTCCTTTGCAGAGGGTTGGTTTTCTGTTACTCCTGAGAAAATAGCTGAGCATATTGCCGTCCGCGTTAGCCAGTCATTCAACTGCAATATCATAGTGGATGCATTCTGTGGGGTTGGAGGAAATGCTATTCAGTTTGCACTGACCTCAAAAAGAGGTAAGCAGGTGTTGTATATGTATTGTATTATTTTGTTTCTCCCTAAAAATTTGGCTGTGCACTCTGTTTGCTGATTTTTTTTTTATTATCTTTTTCAGTGCTTCTGAAACAACAAGCTTTTTTGCTTCATCAGACTCACAATATGAGTTCTGTGTTTTTAAAAAGGACCTATAAAACTACTTTTCTATTTTAAGTCAGAGTTGGATTGTGTTGTACTAGTCAGTTATTTTTACCTGGCATAGTAACTAGTCTGTCAGATAACCTGAAGATTGCTGGTGAAGGTTGAGTTTTGTTCGCAGTGCTAACCTGCGGAGACGACGCCACAAAACTGCTGCTTTTCCCAATTGTTATGCTAAGTCTGTGTACTCAAAAGCAGGTTATGTGTGAATAGTACTTAAAACACTTGAATGGGATCACCTGCAGGTGCAGATAACTTAGTATTAGTCTAAGTTCCTGTTGCCAGCTAATGAAATTGCAGTGAAACATTGAGAGTGCTTTCTGTAAAGACATTGACTACCTCATGTTCCCCTACTCATCAATACCAGCTCATCTAATGCTTCTGAGTAATTTCTGAGCAAGACAAATGGCAGTTTCTACTGCATGAAGTCTGGTAGGCTATGATCCATTCTGTAAATATTTTCTAACTTTCACTTAGCTTTTTGTGTTTCCTCACCAAATTTTTATTTCTGTGATTATGTACTGCCCTTGTATCATCTCTCTTGTCCTGTGTTGTTGGGTGGGTTTTTTAAACTCAATTTTCAGTACAATGTGATCAACCACAGATACATGTTTATCTTTAAAAAGGAGAAGAGTAAGTTTCTAATTGACACAATTTAAGCTGTCAGGCTCCTGACAACTAAGGAGGAGTTCCTCTCTTAAGTGGACAGCCTTACCTGTCCATTACTTGAGCTGAGATGGAAGATTGTCACGGTAGTAGATGTATGACTGCCAAAAGCTAAGGCTTCCTAGCTTTGCAACACCAGCTGAGCCTTCCGAGTCTTGGCTGTGTGGCTTCCCTTGCTGGTTTGTCAATGCAGCGGTTCTGCTCTTGGTGAAACCTCAGCTTCTGCCACGCAAGGGCAGGTTCTTCCTCTCTGAGGAACCATAGCTTCATGTCTACCATGACCTACAAAACTGAAGTAGTCACTCACTGCATAACAGTAGATTATAGATGTGACTTGTATCTGGTGTCTGCAGAAGAGCACCTTCCTTCTGAAACATCCTTTTGGTAGTCAGGTGGCATTCGCAGTTCACGTCAACCTGTGCATTTGCGCTCTTTTGTTTGCAGTGATCGCTATTGATATTGATCCTGAGAAGCTCAGTCTTGCACGGAACAATGCTGAGGTCTACGGTGTGGCAGATCAGATAGAATTTGTGTGCGGAGACTTCATGGTACTGGCTGCCGACCTGCAAGCAGATGTTGTGTTCCTCAGCCCACCCTGGGGGGGCCCTGACTACGCCACTGCTGAAATCTTCGATATCCAAACCATGATTTGCCCAGACGGATATCCTTTCAAAGTTACTCATTGTTGTGATTTTCAGTCATTTTCGAGTGGTTTTCTCTCTCTCTTCTCCTCCCTCTCTTGACACGGGCTTTGCATGTCCAATTGGCTGATTGCAGATGATATGACCAGCAGCTAAAGTCCCAGATGTGCCACATTTGTTTAGTCGTCTTCCTGCCAGCCTCAGCTATATGACTTTGACAACCTAAAATTAAGTATTATTATAATTTTTTTAAGAAAAAAAAGTCATAAAGTTATTTTTAAAAGCAAAAAATTCCTTAGAGAATTGTAGTAGCTTCTTAACTTAAAGCATTAATTCAGCAGTTTTAACTCCTTTATATTATTTTATTAAAATATCCTGAAGTAATCAAATAGCTGTGTGGTGTGTATATATAGGTAATAATTAGTTACATGAGCTATGACTTTGTCATTAATTCCACTTTTTAATTGATTTATAAAAGGTATATCTTAGAATATCTTACTCAAACTACTCTCAGTCATAGCACCTGCTATGTTTTTGGGTTTTTTTCTACTTTCCAGGGCAATAATGGTGAAATAGATACTCTTCTAAAATGCAGAAATTAGTATTGTCTAAATGCAGAAATTCTAATTCATACACCCAGAAAACTAACTATAATTTAATTGCATAATAACTGAATTTGGGACATACTTTCAAAATGAATGAATATAAAGCAACTTCTCTTTACCAATTCTTGTTTTTTCCTTTACTGGCTTCTACATTTGAAATTTTCAGGCTCTCCAAGAAGATCACCAACAATATTGTGTATTTTCTACCTCGGAATGCTGACATTGACCAGGTGTGTTACTCAATAAGGGCTTGGTAACTATAGAAAGCTCAGCTGGCTTAAAACATAAGTATTATAAGCACAAACTTTAAAGTCTATTCAGATGAATATGGGAGGTGGTTTTTGTTTTAAGTTTGAACCTTATGTTAGGTGATTTCTGTGTTTGCAGTACTTTTGATATATTTAGAAATAGGAATAGTAGATTATTTGCATGATTTTGATACTATTCCTTCATAAAGCAATAGATTGGAGGTTCTTATAGAAGATCCAAAGCTAGTACGTTTCTTGAGTGCCAGACAGATGCATCATTACAAAAGAAAAAATATTTTAACCAACTATCTGATAAGTTGCTGAGTCCTAAACTTTCATGGCTTTCAGTTTATGAAGGAGTTGCAGGAAATCATTGTACAGCCTGCAATCACTACTATTACTGTTTAGCAGAACAGAGACAAATGTCATGTCCCCAGAGGTGGTACTGATACTGTGCGCACAAGTATGTGGTTCCACATGGGCTGCTTGCATTGCAGTGATTAGATGGTTAAATTTGTCACTGCCTTGATAAACACACAATTTGTTTCACTGGTGTGGGGTTTTTTTTGTATTAGAGAATTTCGTTAGAATTTTTTAAAAATAATTAGATGACTGTAACAATTCCCCTGAGTGTCTGGTTTAGTTTCCTCTGTGTATTTTCTATGTTAATTACGTCTTGTAGCTTTTTGCAAAGAAGGGAGCCGTCAGATGTTCTCCTCACCTGCAATGTGCCACAGAACTTCCCAGGTTTATTTCCTGCTTTTCCAAAAGCTGTGTCTGACGTAGAGCAGGCAAGGTCTGAATCCACATGGTGGCTCACAGAACTGTTGGTGGCAAACAGCTGGCTTGAGAAACAGGCTGAAGTTCACATGGCCTGAGTATTAGCACACTATGAGCCTGTGCTATGCACAGCACCATTTTTACAGCAGGTGATGATTCCGTTGCTTTTTGCATTTCAGGCCGATGAAATGTCAAAGTGGCTTATGAATATGTGATCAGGGACCTTAACTTTAGGCAGAGTTTCTCTGCTTATGAATATGTGATTAGGGACCTTAACTTTAGGCAGAGTTTCTCTAGTTTCAACTTCTAATCACTGCATTTTATCAAATGCTTCATTCCCACAATGAAAAATGACCTTACCAGGTTTCTGATCTGCTTATGAGCACTTCTTACTGGATTTATAAATGGGAAAAAGCATCTACGTTTCACTTATGTTCCCACAAAAGCATCTAAGAGTACTATCCACAGGCCTGTGCCTGTTCCTGCAGTAAAGCTCAGCACCTCTCCGTGGTTGGGTGAGGTGTCTTGCCACATCTACATCTTGCTCCGGTTGGCTCTGGATATTGTTGATGTGCTCTTAAGTGTTCCTTGGTGTACCTCCATGGGTTTGCCTTTACTCAAATGGCTGAGGAATAACTGCTGTTGGTCAAAAACATGGCTTTGTGGTCACAGCTGAGTTGTTAAAAGCATGTGGCAGGAGGCCTGGATTCAGTTCAGTCGTCCAGGCTACGGGCTACTCTTAGGAAAAGAAGTCAGCTCCTCGTGCCTTTCTCTAGAGATTGTGCCAGTATAAGGAAAAAAAAAAACCACCTAAAGGTTGATGATCTGAGAGTGGGGAAAGAGAACGTGGATCTAGCCCACTGTTTAGGGTAAACTAGTCTTAATCCTGTGTGGACAGAGGTGTGTCAAACGTGACCATCCCACGTGTCACCTTAGTGAGCACTCTAGCCCATAGGAGACCAGTTACGGGTTTGGCTGCCATCACTCTGACACTTAAAAATGAAGAAGATTCTGATTTCACTGCCACTACACTTCCACAACTGTGAATCTCCAGAAAAACAGATTTATCATTGAAGTGCCTTAATGGTTAGTGTAGACGGTTGTATTCTCAGTTTGCTCATGGTTTTGCCCGCAGTTCTCATCTACCTTACTTTTCTCATGGACCAGATAGGGCAGCTTCTGCTGCAACAGCTGCCTTGACAAGGGCCTGTGGACACCAGTTCTAAGGTGTAGTGATGTAGCTTGGCTGGTGAATGTAATCCATAAACTCTAGGGGCCTATAAAAGCTTGATAATCTTAAACATTTTGTGCAGGAGGTTAATACCTGAAAACTGAATAACTTGGATAAAGCAGTATTTGCTGAACAGGTTATCTGATGCCTTAGATTTGAATGGAAACCTAAAAACCTAAGTTTGATTTGTGATCACATTGCTCAGGCATGTAAGATTTGTCTCTTCTGTGTGCTTGTACACGTGTAAGGCTTTCAGAGATCACTTAGCTCCCCGGGGAGGTGGTCTAACATGCTGAACATGTAAGGTGGCAGTTCTTAAAACTTAAGCACTCTGCCTCTTGTTGACTGGCTTGAGTCTACAACTGAGGTGTGCTTGGTCAATTAAAATTGATTTAGAAGCTGACTTAAGTGCAGTTGCAGACTTCCATGAAGATGTTTATACTGACTGTAAGCCAGTGTATCGGTGCAAGTTTGCTTGTCTGACAGTAGATCTCAAGCAGAAATGGAAAAAAAATGCCCAGCAGTTGAAGCAACGTTACAATAAAAAGTGTTTAACCTTTAGTTAAGGTGGTGCAAATTTAACAGAAAATCTGTGCTGCTTTTTACAGTTACAGACCTGACATAGAATAGGGATCCTGCTGCTGGTGTGAAAGCAGGTGGTAGCTGACGTTGTCCTAGCTGTGTTGGAGGACTTGGTGTTCATTGCCTTATTGGTAAACAAAACATCCAGCCATGTTCCACAGGATTTTATTGCAAAACCAGTGGTTGTTATGTCTGCAGGCACAGCCTTTTCTGTGTAGAGTTAGTCTCAGAGAGAGAGAGAAAAGAGATGGGGTTCTTTGAATTCCCTTACAAAAGTTACTAAGTGGAAGAGGAGAAATGAACTTCTGTACTTCTGCCTCAAGAGGGAGCAGCGAACCATTGGAATATGGTTGGTGTGTTTACCAGAAACGGGAAACATCTCATTTAATTGCACCAAATCTCCGTGTTTACCAGCATGTACTTGTTACAAAATTTGTAATGCATACAGGTCCATAATTACGTCGAATCAATCTTTCAAAATACTATTTCTAGTTGAGGAATAATCAGGAATTATTGTATATATGTGTGTGCACATAGTTAAAAAAATACATTGTTTAATTAATAGTGCCTGTTATACAGTTCATGTGACACCCTTGTTGATATCCATCTCTTTGCAGCATCTTAACATCTGAGTCTTTTCACAACCTTTTTTTTTTTTCCACAACCTTTTGTGAAAGGGGGGATGGTGTGGAAACTACCAGTCAGGAGTATATTAATACTGCTTCAGTTCTGGGGGGCTACGCTGGTTTTTGGTTGCTGGTGGTGTTTTTGAAAAGGAGTGAATGTACCACTTGGGGATGCAACAGTGGTGGCACTGGGAGGATGCACTGCATGAGAGCTGCTGTGTGGTGGACGTGGTGCGACATTTCACAGATGTGTGAGAGATCCGGTGGGAAGTGATAAATTCTGTGCACTAGCAAGGTGTTCATGGTCATATGCTCTTCTAGCTGTATTATTTATGGTATTCTCCCATGCGATGCCTACTGGTTGAGTGGAACTATATAAACTGGGATCATAATGCAAATTGGCAGCCTCTCTCCACTTACTAGCTAGTGATTTATTTGTTACCAGCCAGTTGTAGTTCCGTCCATCACGAGCTGACCTTCTCGCAGTCTACTTGGTCTTGTATAGTTTTGTAGCACAGTCAGTCCCCACTAGGAAGATCTTACAGGATGCATTTATTCACTCAAGATGCTGTGTTTTTAAAAACTGAAGCAGGGTAGGAGGCAGGGAAAGGTTTACGTTAGTCTTTACGCACTGTTAATTCTTTTTTTTTTTACCAGTCATTTTTCAGACCTTTTCCTGTTCGTGTATTGAAAATTTTGTGTGCATCTTTACTATTTGAAGGTTTGGTGATTGCTGCAAAACCATAATTCCTGGGTTTGGAGTTTCTTGGGTTTTGGAGACAGGTGTTTGGGTTTTTTGTTGTTTGTGATAGAGCTGCCTAATTTAGTGAAGTTTCCCTGTTGTTGGAACTTTTGCTGTCCTAAATGTTGGTGTCTGAGACCTGGTTTATATTCCAAATACTGACAGAAGATATAAATTACCTTTTGCTGCTTGTCTAGTGTATAGAGTGATTCCCTGAGCCCAGAATTAAGCAAAGTGCTCTTGACCCTGATAGTCATACAAAGAATACACATCATGTAGGTACTTTTCTTTTTTTCTTGCCTTTGTTGCCACCTCATCTTTGTCGTCCAGTTTGAGAGAATCTAGAGTTAGATACGAAAGCCCTGTTCTATCTGCAAGTCTAGTGTTTGGACGGGAAGATGTTTGCTGTGTTTCTGTTCTTGAAAGTCCAGTTGTTATAAATGACTGGTCAATGAAGGGAGTGTAAAGCTGGGTAAAACTAATTTATGTATTTTAATTCTATCTGGTGTCATTCAGAGAACGGAAAATCACGCCAGAGAGATCAGTTTAATAAAAGAATATATGGTAACCTCTGTGAATTAAGACATTTGATGGGAGGCTGTTTAGTAGAACTACCACTGGTCCCTTTCATTTAGCTGTGATTTTTAGACTGGAGACCTAGCCAAACGGGACCTGCCAAGCAATGTTGTGTTTGTTTCGGAGTAAATATAACAATGAGCAAAGCAGGGAGTGAGAGGTCAGGAGATGAACTCAGATTAATTTGATCGTATTTTTAAGATGCTTGGGTATTAGGGGAGTTGGCAGGTAAAAGACTGTGGGTCGATGTGTTTTGCAGGCTGATAATTCCTAGATGAATGTAATTGTGTACACTTCAGCTGTGACTATCATGTTAGTAACGGCAGCTTTTAAGCAGCCCACTTTAAACTCACATCTTTTCTCTCTCCTTGATAAAAGATAAAGTCAGAATATATCCCCAACATACACCAAGCCAGAGTGGCACTTCTGGACTTCAATATTCCTAAAGCACTTAAATCCTGAATTGTATCTCTAACCTGTCAAAAGGTGGCAGCATCACTGTGGCAGTGGCGTAATTCACCTAAAGATGTGCGTCTTGAAAAATGCTGCCTCAGTGCATTTTGGTTTATTATGTTCAGTGTAAAGAATACCATTGCTTTTTTTTTTTCAAGTGGGTTGGGTTTTTATTTTCCCCTAGCCTTTAGGCTGGTTGAGGGGGGAGGGGGTTCGTCTTTTTGCTAGCATTCTGTAAAATGAAATGAATCACAGTGTCCTTGTGTGACTGCCTATTAAGCCAAAAAGCTTATATTTCTCATACCGTAAAAAAAGGTATGAGAGACATTTCCCTCCTTTCTTGGAGGAGGGAAAAAATGATGATAGAGCTTTTTATCCACAGTAACCTTTGCTGGTGGCTGGAACAGATAGGAAGTTGCTTTACTAAAGGATGATTAAAAAAAACCTGCAAGGCCAGCAGGAAAACCTTTGAGTTCAAAAATACACCTGAATAATATGAAAAAAGTTTGCACCTTAAGCAACTTGTGCTCCTGAAGTAATCTTCCACGTTCATTTCCCTTTTCATATTTCTTTTTCTGATGTCTCCTATTTCAAACTTGAGACCAAACCTGCTGGCTGCGTTTTGAATGCTCCATGGCTGTGTCTGTAAGTGTGGACTATTTCCATCAGCAGTCACTGAACTGAAGGATGAAGTATCCAGGTGAGAGGGATGCAGGGAGGTGTCCACTGAAGCTGCATCCTTTGCCTCTGCACCCCTGAGTTACGTGGGCTTGGGCTAAAGAACCAACCAGGATGAGGAGAATTGCCAGCAGGGAATTATCACGTTCACACAGGAAAAGTAAACAAATTTTGGACTCGTCCAGTGTTTTAAAGAAACTAAGCCTTTCTGTACTCACCGCTGTAGTTCACTTCAGAAACAGATGTGTGTCAGTATTTCTAAATATAGGTGAGCACCTTTGTTTTTTGTCAAAGCATCGTTCCTCAATCCTCTCCAATTTTTAGAGGGCATCCCTCCTCCAAGCTGGCACCTTTCTGGAGCTTGGTGTGTGGCAGCTTTCCCTTGTTAAGCTGTCAGGGTTGACTGGGCCCTTCTGAGGAAAACTTGGCAGCTCCTGTGTGATTAAATTTGCAACCTCCAGCAATTTACAAATAAGCATCGTTGCAGAGGATCTGTGTTTCTCCCCTCTGAATATCGGGGGGACAGTTGAGGGAGTATGCGGTGCTGGATCCGTCCCTGTGGAACTTACGCCCATGTGCTCGTAAGATTTTTGTCACCGTTGGGTTTATCAAATACTTTTAGCAGTCATTTGAAATTAGTCTTAGTTATTCTGGATTTAACACTTAGAGACTAGACACAGCATATGTCACTTCTCGGGTGCCCTTCAGTGGATGCCAGCCCTCAGCATTTGCCTGTGTTACCGACGAAACGTTTTGCTTTATTGGTCTTCGAAGAGAAGTATTTACTAAACACTTGTGTTTAATATCAATGCATTAGTCATATGTGGATACGTTAGTGACACAAATTGTGCCCTGAAAGCGGGAGTACGTAACCTCGAGACCATAATTTCAGTATTCTTATATTAAGTTGACTAATCCAGTTAACATTTTAGAATAGTTAAACAACATTAGCTATGAAGTGCAAAGCCTCTAACGCTTTTTGGAAGGGACGTTCCAGCTTTTGTTTGTAATAAATTAAAAGTACAAACTTAACGTCTTCCTAGAAAAAAGTATGGATTGCCCCACAATAGTAACTGCTTTTAGGATTTCAAGTAAGAAAAGGTAAGTTGGGAAATTAACATTCCTGATCACTTGCCAATTTCAGATTCTTGTGCTATTTATAAGTCAGCCAGCTTCTGCTTTCTTACTTAAGTGGCAGGTTCCTTTTTGACAAGAAGGTGGAGATTTTTTTCCCATTACCATTAAATTGAAGGATGAAGAAACTGCTCACGCTTTTGTTTTTGTCTGCAGAAACGAAAAAAAATGAAAAGGGAGGGGAAAAAAAACCAAAACAGAAATGTAAATGCTTGATTTAGATAAGCGTGGTAATTTTCTAGACAAGTCAATAAAAGTTCAAAGTATAATTTAGATTAATCTGTTATTTCCTCTTGATAGCAGGCTGGTTTTTTACTTACAGTAAAATAGAGGAAGTTCAGCATGTTTAAATATAAACGTGCGCTACAGAGTCAAGTCTCCAAGGAGTTTAGAAGTGTTAATAATGCAACCTGAACTTTAAGTTTCAACTGCTAACGTCACGGACTTCTTGGTTTAAAGATCAGTTAAAATCTACTGCAGGCTTGTAGACCTTGATCACTTCACCTGCCTGGGAAGTTCCCCTGCACAGGGAACTATAGAAACAGTTTTCCTGCAGCCGGCAGGGAAAACGGCAGCATGGAGCAGAACTGGCTGTGGAGCAGGGACGCTACTACAGCACAGGTCCTCGGGGTCTGCGATGTGGGGAGAAAAGCAGTCAACACTGAATTTTGGTGGTGTTCTTTTCCTTCTGTCTGCGCAGTCTGTCCTGATGAGAAATAGGCAGCCTTGTGCGGCTGTCGTCCCTCAAAGGTGTCATGAGTCGATACGGAGGAGGAGAGGGTATTGCACGCTCCAGTCCAAAATGCAAAGTCTGCTGCAAAACATTGTGTGTCTGTAATTGTTGAGCATTAAAGGTGTGCACCGGGCTCAGGCAACAGAGCATGAACGGTGAAATTCTCACCCCAGTGATCGTAAACACGAGAGCTGGGACCAGCGCTGCCTGACGGGCTCTCCCTGCCTGCAGTTCCTCAGCTGCCCGCAGCCTTGCCCGTAGCACTGCCCAACACTTCAGTGCACACAACAATTTGCAATAGCAGCAACAAAAAAATGGGTTTTGTGAGGTTCTCTGCCTGTTTGGGGTTTTGGGGTTGGTTTTTTTGGGTTGTTCTCCCCCCGCCCCCTTGTGCAATCTTTATGCTTCCTAATTCTGGGATTTGGTCTTAACTCTTCCGCCAAAACGTTGGATTTTTGACACCTTCAAAGCACAGTTTACGGCTTGCTCTTTGCCCCAACAGGGTGTCTCAAATGCCCTCAAAGTACGCTGCAAACCAGAGTCTAGCATCTCTAGCCTCAGCATGGCATGTGAAACGATGAGTATTTATCTTTAGTTCTGAAGTCCTCTTATTTTCATGGCTTGGGGTGAGGGGGATTTTTCAGCCACAAGAAAGCCACAAACCACTTCTGTGAGTTAGAGGAGACACAGAAAGAGGAGCATTGTCAAGGAGCATTGTCACCAGTATTAACAGAGCAAAGATGTGGTCTATGTGATATTTCATGTGAATAAAAAGTTTGGGGGTTCGCCTCTTTTCCTGTGCATTGGCTGATTTGTTGTTTGATCTTTGTTTTTCAGGTGGCTTCCTTAGCAGGGCCAGGAGGGAAAGTTGAAATAGAACAAAATTTTCTCAACAACAAACTGAAGACGATAACAGCTTATTTTGGTGATCTAATAAGGCATGACACCTCCTGACCTCAGTGTGGGTCCTTCTAAACCCAGCCTCCCTGACTACTGCTTTGCTTAAGCTTTTGTACAGCTGGCTGGTCAAAAATGACTTCAGGCCATTTTCCGCTTTTAATTTCTGTTTACAGGAATTTGTTGTTTATTGCTACTGTCAATAAATGTTTTATAATAATTTTCACAAAATTGTAAATGTAGAGGAGCTATGAAGATAGGAAAAAAGACCTTTCAATCAGTTGAAGGGAAGTTCAGGATTTTTTTGCAGCTTTCGCGTGTGCTACTTCTGTACTTGCTCTGGTTTGGAGCATTCAGAGGGTCAAAAAGAATAGCCTGAACGGCGCTGTGTGTCAAGAACTGCTGCCTGTGCTTGAGAAACAAAAGCATCTGACATCAGGTGGAACTGGACGGTCAGCTGTGCCACCAGAGGTTAACCCAGTTTCACCTCTCTGGCTCCCTGCTCCCTGGGAAACCTTTTCAGCCGTTCTTTGTAGGACAAAGGTCCACGTATTTCTTATCAGTGAGTGCTCCAGCTTGTTCCAGCACAGGGAGAGAAGCGGGACATGTTTGCGTCTGGCAGCAGAGCTTTATCCTCTTGGTTTTAATTATTATATTTTACTTTTTTCCTTCTTGCCAGCCCTCTTCATTGCAAAGATATTTTGAAGGAACCTTCTGACGGGAGGCTTGTCTCAGTAACCAGAAGGGCATGTGTGTCCCCCTCTTTTTGAGGCCTTTTGGATCCTGGCCTGGGCTTCAGGGAGGGCAGAGGCAGCCTGGATTTTGGTGGTGAGGGCTCTGTGCTCCCACTCGGGCTTTGGGGGGCAAGAGTGGCTTTTGGGCACTTCTCCAATCAGGAGAGGAGGCAGGTGAGAAGTGTCTAGGGCATGGATATGGAGCTCTCACTGACATGCACTTACAGTAAGTACCCAAGATCAGTTTTGAACATGTTTTTGAGGTAAGAGTGTAGGTATATAGTTCCTAAGATAATAAATTAGTGCTGCTTCTCCTTTGCTTGGAGTGCAGCAGGATGCTGAATGCAGCAGAGACTAAGCACTAAACCATGCATTAGCGCTGAAAAACAAAACTCTATAGAATAACTGTGTAGAATAACCAAATAAGAGGATTTATTTTTTTTTCCCCTGTAAGGAATGAAATCCAACTCTTCAAATCAGTTAGACCGAAGTGTTTGTGTGTGTATGGGATGTTAAAAAACACATGTACAACCCATCTCAGTGCAAGTTTGTTGCGCGGTAAAATAGCACTTGGGATGTTGTTGGTTTTTTTCTAACTACTGTCCATCCAGTACCAGACAAGTGCTAACCTGTTAATGACCGTTACATCCATGCTTCATGTAAGGTATTTTAGATTACTTTGAAGATAATTTGACTGATTTGCATCACTGCATTTTGCCACTGTACTGCAGCGAGGAAGAAGTGCTGTAACCATCCCAGACTCTGTCAGTATTTAAAGGGAATAGTAAAGGAAAGAAATAATCTGCGCTTCAGTATTCCTTAGAAGTTTGCTACTTGGAGGCAGGGGAGGCTGGCAAGGGTGCTAGTATTACAGGAGGTCCAAACCTACTGTAGCAGTGGCACATGAATGTAATGATGCTGTTAAATATTCACTACAAGCTACAAAAAAAAAAAAAAAATCCAAGAAAGAGTCATAAGGACAAATGAGGAAAAAATTAATTTATACTGTGTATGTCGCAGTACTCCGTACACTAAAATTTGACTATATTGGGCTCATTGCTGCTTACAGGAACACTGTGTCTTACTCTTTGGTCCTCTTTTCCTCCCTAAAGTTAAGAGGAGTAGCTGTAGAAGCATTTTGAGATCTTGCTGATGTGGCTTCTGTGAAAGGAACTTCTATGGGGAAAACAACAGTGAATTCACTTCTACCTTCGGGAGAGTAGTCAGATTTTGTTCAGTGCCAAATATGTAAAATGTGGAAGCTGAAATATGATGTAAAAGGTACAACATTTACTGTTTTAATGTTTAGTTACAATATCATGCACTTACTGGTGAAAAGGAACGATTTCTCAGACGTCTTTGCTGAGTTTTGCAAGCACATGAAGCACCAAAAGCGGAAGAATATCCTTGCTCATGGCTGTTTCTCTCTGCAACAAAGTACAAAAGCTCTTTTTTTTTTTTCCAATTATTTTTTTTTTTTAAAGTACAACTTGAAGTAAGAATACACTCTGCTCGGTTTCAATAAATGTTTGCCCTCAGCTTCACACTCGCACAGAACAGGTGAAGTTCCTCGGGGCTGTGAATCGGTCCATCTGTTAAGCCTAAAATACATGCAAGTAGTTTTACTTTGTTGTTGATCATTTCAACCAACAAACGCTTAATGGAGGACACCTTCATTCATGGCATGAGTTTCTGTAAAGCATAACTGCTTTATATTCTAGAAAAAAAAAAAAGTTAACGTAGGCTGAGATGTAGTTAAATTTCCGGATATCTCGCGCTCAGAGTTTTAATACCCTGTTGAGACTCAAGCAGTATTTTGCATATAATATATTAGGCTACAAAGAAGTTATGTTGCTACTGTAAAGTAAATATTCGTAGAGGTTTGGTCTTTTCCTGATTTTAAGCCACAGAATAAACGATAGGAAAAATGCAATTATTTTTTTTTTAAGTTAATATTTGGGCTAAATGCAATGAATATATACTGGTTTCTACTTTCCACTGTGCTCTTGAGATTCTGATCTCTTAGGTTTATCTTAATTAAATCCAGCATTAAACCGAGCCCATCGGTTTCTGGTGCACCGTATGAAGGGAAGTGACGGAACGTGCAGTTAAAAACAAGCACATTACAAGGCTGAAGCCTAATTGCAGGTTCAAGGGGACCAGAGCATCCGCGGAGCTGAGCAACCATCTCTTCATGGTAGGACAGTCAGTGTTGTGCCCTTCTCTGATGGAGGCCCCATTAGTGTTATGGTAGAAAATCACTGTTCCATAAAGTTTTAATGTGCAGGTTTTAGAAAATCTTCCCCCAAGTGTGGTGGTTCTGAAATAACATCTGGGTCTATATGGGCAACTCAGGGGTTATATAAACAAATTAATGTTACACCACAGTGACCATGGTAACATTTAGAAGAGGGGAAACCCCATAAATAGCACAAGGAAAAAATTACTTGCACTAACTCAATGAACAAATCAGTAGAAAACTGGGTCATTTTCACTTGATTTACTCTCTCTGCTTTCATGTGCCTCATACCCAGTGTGCTTTAAATGTCTTCCCCTCACACGTGAAGCTTTCCGCCTCCAAATACCAAGGAAGAGGGTAGTCCTAACACATAGCATGAAGTAATTTAGCATTGCTAGTTTAGCCTTTCCAACACAAAAATCTCGGTATTCCTGCCACTGGAATACCTTGGTGCGGTCCACAGTATTTAAAAAAAAAACCCTGATTTTCAGTGGTGAGGAAGTTTTACATTTCTATATGAAAACAGAACAGAGATGTTTTTGCAAGCATGTGGTGCAGTGGGGAAGGAATAAATGCTCTAAAACCAGGCTTGAAATGGATTCGGACCCTCTCCTGTTTCAGCTGTCAGGCGGTGAAGCTGCCAGGTGCTCCAGCCTGCTCCGTCAGGGCAGAGTATTGTCCATATACACACTCCAGGGAGGTACTTGTAAGAGTGATGCTGTATTGATTCAGTTAAGTGAAGTCCCCCAAATGTCCAAAATAATTCATATCAAAGGGAAAAAAAAAAAAAGGAATCATAGAATGGCCTAGGTTGGAAGGGACCTTTGAGATCAAGTCCAACCATCAGCCTAACACTGACAAAACCACCACTAAACCATGTCTCTCAGCACCGTGTCTACCTGTCTTTTAAATACCTCCTGGGATGGGGACTCAACCACTTCCCTGGGCAGCCTCTTCCAATGTTTGATAACCCTTTGGGTGTAGAAATTTTTCCTAATATCCAGTCTAAACCTCCCGTGGCACAACTTGAGGCCATTTCCTCTTGTCCTATCACTTGTTACTTGGGAGAATAAATTGACCCCCAGCTCTGTACAATCTCCTTTCAAGAGGCTTGTTACTTGGGAGGCTGCAGAAGTCATGGTTAGCTGAAAGTAAGCAACAGGAATGGCTAAACCCAGCTGGAGTGATTGAATTTAGTGAGACTGGAGATTTACGCAAGCAGTGAAAACTCTGGCTGCGTGGAGGGAGGAGGGAGGAGAAAAGGCTGAGTCTGCAAAAAGGGCTTGTCCATCTCAGGGTCTGGTGTCCATCTCTGCTTAACATGTCCCTGTGGTGTCTCCTAAAGGTCATGCCTGAGCAATGCTTTGAGCAGGGATGTTGCCAGGGGCAGAGGCAGGGAGGGCAGCAGCCCATCATCGGAGACAAAACAGGCCCTGCTCGAGGGTTTCCCCATGCCGGGGAATTCCCCAGCCGGGCTGCACACATAGCTCTGCCAAACACCCCCTGGCACCTACAGCAGGGTCTCACTGTTTACCTTCTCCTTTAACCAACCTTAGAGTCAGCTCCAGGTTTCTCCATATAAAGACCCGAAGATCGGTGTCTTTCTAGCACATGTCACAACAGGGGAATCTCTGGGTGTCTGGGTCCGTGGTTTTGCCATCAGCCCCATGTGTACCCTTCTTCAAGTCTCATGCAAATGCATTTTCTGAGCTCTTCCTTTCGGCACATCTCTGAGGTCTTGGCCTGTCACCTCAAGAAGTTCCAGAAGTGTAGCGAGTTTCAAAGAGCTTCCCAGCAGCTCGGGCTTCACTGAAAACCCAAAACGTCGCTCTGGGTTTCTGGGTTCTCAGACTGCTGAGGGGAAAAAAACGAAGTGCTGTTGGAGGCAGTCTGGGTTTGATGACAGCGCGATCCTTCCCGGCTCTGTCTCTGGCTCTTTTTCTTCCTTTTTCTCAAGGCTGCGCTGCAATCTTCTTGTGAAACCCCTGTGGTTTACTAGAGGAGTGCAATGGCACTGCCAGAGCTTTAGCATTGCATAAGCATGAGCGAAGAGGCTGACAGCGTGCCTTTGCTGTGTGGGGAGTAATGAAATTACCTTTCCCCAATCTTTTATCCTAAAAATGTGGCCAAAGAGTGGGCAGTCAGAGAGGATATTCCTCTGCATAGTTATTGCAGGTTGAAACAGGTTGAATAAATACATTTATCATATCGGTGCGCCGCTACCTAGAGCTCTGGGGGCTCTTCACACTGTCACAGTGTCAGACACAGCGATGGTGACAGTGGCAAGAGCTTTCACGAGAGGCAGTATTATGATCTGACAGCAAAACCCGTCCTAAAGTATTCATTAAATTGTTTCGGGCACTGGGACAGCCTGTGATTATGTCAAACCGAGGAGCAAATTGTACGCTCTGCTTTCCCGGTATATGCGAACTTCATCTGAAAGTCTGCCTAGGAAGGTGAAACACGGGCAGCTTCGCTCAGGAGAGCTCCAAACTCCTGAGCCCGTCACCCCGGAGGGTCGCCTGGGGCGGGACTGCTGGTGCCAAACATCCCTGCCAGTACAGGAATGATTTCTGTGGACCCTCAGAGCCTTTGGATGCTGGCAGCAGACGCAGTGGTATCTGCAGCTCGGGCTCAGACCTGTGCTTATGGAAAGTGACCATCCCCAAATAGGAAGCTGGAGTTCCCCGGGCTGCGTCTCTGTGGGGAACCCCGGGGCTGCGGCTCCTGCTGCAGGAGAAACCGCACCCCGGGAAGTGCTTTCGGTCCTGGGTTTTGAGGCCGAGAAGCCCAGTTCTCCCCAGAAAAGCAAGTCTCATGGTGGTTCTTCACCTAATACAGAAACGACCAGCCCAGGTTTTCACCAACCCTGCCTAGCAGAGGGGCTGTTAAGAGTCAGGTTTGAGAAGCACATCTGTGGTCATGGGATGTCTCCTCCAAGCAAGTTCTCCTGATGGCTGAGGAAGGAGCCGAGTAGTGGGAGCAGGACAGAGCACGGGGCCAACGGAGCCGCGTTCAGGCTGCAGAGCTGAGAGCCATGGTGTCTGGATTGCAGCTTCTGCGAGAGACACTCTTTGTGTCCACTTTGGCTCTTGCTGCCAAGTTTTCTGACGTTACTGGCAGTCTTTTGATTCTTTTATGCGGCTTGTAAAGAGAATTGTCTGAAAAAAAAAAAAAAGAAGAGCTTTCATCTAAAAATAAATCCGTAGTCCTTGCAGTTAAAAAAAAAAACAACACAAAACCAAACAAAAACAGCTGACACAGAAGCAAGACCTGGATGCATTAGAATAGTTCAGAAATCAGATAAGAATGTCCAAAATGTAACTATTTCGCAATTGCTTGGTAGGCAGGTCCGCCTCATGTTTTGGCCTGAGGCGCAGAGATGAAGAAAGGCTGACATGATCTTTCAGCATTTGGGATTGACCACGCTGCCTGTCTCTGCTGCTGCTCTGGTTTATCAGCTTTGCTTAAAGAACCGGGGGCAATTATTATAAATAAAGCAGGAAACAGTCTGACTTCTTGCACCTTTATTTTCTCTGTTAATGAGAAGAATGAGCTAATCCAAAATTATTTGTCACTTGTTATAAAAATCCAAAACGGAGAAATCATTTAATCTCTTGGCAAGTACAAAACCAGTTCGCAAATGGAAGCAGTGGCCGCAGAATCAAGGTCTGCCAAGAAGAAATCCGATTTGGCCGATTTGGCAAAATTAACACGGTACGGTTAGCTGAAAAAAAATGAGCTATGCCAGCACAGAAGACTCAGAAAACCCTAGAAGATTCGTGAGCACAACTCAGCCCAGAGGAGGAACCGGCAATGAGCAGTTGTTTGGCAGCTCTGAACCATAAGAGAAGTGAACCCGAGTATTTGCCCAGCTCAGAGCATGTGGGCAGACATGACAAGCAGTGGCGATTAGGGACCTGGGGAAACTTTCAGGAGAAGAAATTCCAAGGAGTGGTGGGTCCCCGCTCAGAAGTCAACTGCTTGGGTGAGAAAAAAAGAAAGAGCCAGAATTTACAGATCATGGTTTGTAGGTATTCGATCTTGCAGAAAGTTCATGAGTTTTAAGAGAGAAAGAAAAAGCAGATCGTCGTGCCCAGGCTAGTGCAGGTGTTTGAGGGAATGCCTGGAAGCAGACCTGCATTACTGCTCAGGTTTGCTGATGCTAAAGATGCTGCTGCCTTGCACAGCAGGACCATCACAAGCAAAGATGAATGGCAAAATCCACGGCAATTCGCAATAACTTAGATAAAGGAATATTAAGAAAAGCTCAAATTCCTGCTGGAGTCCAGGTTGTATTAAGCAAACACTGCCTCTTCCTTTCCTCTCTCCATCTGCAGTGTGAGTTTTGTATTGCCTTTCGGGCCGTGCAGGGAGCTTTTTATTTTTAATTTATGCAAGAAGAATGACCAGAAGACCTTGGTGACAGGTGTCAGGTCATGATTTTGAGACTGCACACCAAGCGGCAATGCTAGGATCCTCACCAGCAGTATCATTTTCCAGTTTATTGCAGAGGAAGCAAATACCCGAGCTGCTCAGTGCTGGCCACAGCAGGACTCCCAAGTGCTGTAGCACACCAGGCAAACTGCATTTTTGGGAAAATACCACAGATGCTTCAGCTGGTAGGCCTGGGAGCCAGCTGTCCTGTGCTGGGGGTAAAGAGTAACTGGCCAACATGACCCGAATGGGCAGCAGGGCAGTACTGGGTACCCTCTTCACAGCATCTGAAACACTTCAAGCTCCCCATGGGTCTCTGAAGACAGACAGGGGAAGGAGGTAGCGGAGCCGGCGGCCAGCCCCCGTCTATGCAGGCTAGCACCTGTGCTGCCCTTTCCTGGTTAGTTTTTCATTAAAAATGGGTCAAAATGAGTCAGTGGCCTGAGGCAGTGACACAGCTGCTGAGGTGTGATAACTGTTAGTTTTCTGGTCGTAGGAGAAAATAGCAATGCTGCAGTTTGCTGCTTGCACTATAAAATGTATTTGCTAAGACCATTGGGGGTTAACACAAAGAGCAGTGAACAAACAATATATGTAAGAGTATACATCGGAAGTTTTGAAGTCATGGCTTCTTGCTGATGCCTGGTTATTCTAGCTGAGCACTTACTTGGTACCACAGATGCCACGAGCCCCAGATCCTTTCCTTGTAGCCAAGGAGAGATTCCCAGGTTTCTTTCTGAGATGTCGCCTTCCTAGCAGGGGCAACCCAGATTCCAATCCCAAAATCAGTGTCCTGCCATGCAGGGGAGGTTATTACAGCGCGATGCCCATGGGCAACGCAGCACCCTAGGAAGGGAGCTAGAGAGGAAAACAGCCAGCGCAGAGGCCCCGTGCGGCACACATCGCTGGGGTTTTATCACCGAGCAGCTCTAAACTGGTCCTGTGGGCCGAGTGCGCGCTGGTGGTCAAGGTGATCTTCTGGCTACATTTTCCCTGACAAGAACGCAGCTTACACACTCCAAAACTATGCTGCAGTGTGAGCCACAGTAAGGGGGGCAACCACAGAATTAATCTAAAAAATGTGTTCTTAATCCAAAATAAACTACTGGTCTAGAGATGCCTGGAGATAACGGGTGCCTTACTCAGTGACTGAACTCCAGCTCAGCATCCCAGTGCTCTCTGGCTGGAAGAACTGGAGGGCTAACTGGAGCTTAAAATAAATAAATAAATAAATAATTCACTGCTAGACATCTGTGATTCTTCTCCTCATTTCTATGTCTGCCTGTCTCTACAGACAGCAACTGAACGCTTCTACTTTGCATGTCAACATAATTGCGCTTTGCCTTCACTTTAAAATTCATTTCAGTTTGAGCGGAGTGATTTCAGGCTGGCTGGCAAACTACCAGCATCTCATTCTGTAGGGCACAGCAGTCCCAGCTGGGACCGCGCAAGCAGCGCCCGCCAGCTGCAAGCAGGGGCCCTGCGAATGTGGGGGGCACAGGGCTGCTCCCCCACCCCGCCGGGAGGGCTGGTTTCAAGCAGCAAAAGGCAGTGGGGAACTGGAGCATTCACTGGCACGGCACAGGACAGCGAACACCCAAATCCTGGCTGCCTCTCCAAAATTATCATTCTTTCCCTTCCATGGCACTTTCTATGGACTAAAACAATAGGCCATAGAATCACAGAATCATAGAATTGTCTAGGTTGGAAGGGACCTTTCAGACCATCACCTCATGTGAGAGCTGCACCCTTAGAGGTGTTGGCTCAGAGATTAATTTAACAATAAACACTATTCTGTTAATTATATATCTACTGTGGGTTTTCCTAAAATATCAGATGCTGCTACGTAAACACCACAGTTATCTAGATAGGTTATCTCACACCCTACCTCCACCTCCTTCCCATCCGTCTCAATCTTGTGAGGCACCCAGCGCGCATGGATGCTGTCTGTGCTCAGGACAGGGCAGCTCTGGATCTGCGATGCAGGAGTGGAGCTGCTGGGTGTAACTCCGAAAAGAAATGATGCAACTCGGTCTAAGGAATTAATGAAGTGGTAGCAAGTAGGGCAAGATTGTTTTGAAATAAGAATGAATTATTATTGTATACTAAGCCGATTATGCATCTGGGTTGAGATGTACAGAATGGGTGGGCTACGCTATCGCTGGGAGAAGCCAGGCACGCCGCCAGCCCCGTACAATGTATGCGTTTGTGTGGCCGGTGGCAAAGCAAATCCGTCACCCTCTTAGCAGAGCCCCGTAAATGTGAGCGGGGCCTGCCAGATGGCAGGCATCCGGAAAGATGCAAGGAGAGAGCAAAGCGTAACCGCATCGTGCATGGCAGCAAGCAGGCTGGGCTCGTCCGCAGATGGAAACTTGCAAACCACATCCCTGGTGTGAGCTCAGGGGAAAACGCTGACGAAGTCGGGCCCCGATTCCCCAGCCACCTCTGCACAACTGAATAATCAGGACGAGGGTCCGGATCGATCTCACCTTCTAAGGTTGCACAAATCTGGAGGAAATGGCGAGCCTGGATGGGGCTGAGCTGCTCTTGGCGTGGGGCGCACAGAAGGGCTGTAGGAAGACAAGATGACTTACAGTGCTCATTATCTCTGTGGCTAATTAGAGACTGGGATCATCCTCTAGATTATATCAGATTCAAATTCCAAAATCAGAAAGTACAAGGAATGCAAACATGTTCCCTCTTCCTCCTCCCACTTCCTTTGCTCCATGGGCAGCCACAGGATAAGGTATCCTCGAGCTGCCAAATGCCAATGTGGAATAGGGAGGGGGAACTTTTATGTGGCTGTTTTCTCAGTTGTGTTATGCTACTACTTCCAAAAATTGAATTCCATGAAATGAAGACAAGAATGGCTGGAAGAAAAGAAAGCTTTTTTAAATATTTTTTTTTATTTTTTATTCTCCTACCATGTCTAGTCTGAATTTAACTAAGTTTCTTGCTTCTTTGCAAAACTTTTTGCCTTTTTTCCCTTTCAAGGCAGGCTGAGGAAACAGAAAACAACATGGGACTCACGTCCTCCTCCCTCACTTCACCTTCCTTGGCTCAGGAAACATGCAGGCAAGGACGAGCTGCAGCTCCCTAGGGAGAAGGTGCTTCCCTGAGACTTCTGGCTCAAGCGATGAGCCTCTGTGGAACGCATTTTCTGAATTACTCCTCTGTGTGATAAATACGGCCAGTCTTTTAGCTCCTGGTGTCCTTAAGTTTTATCCTTATCCCATCTGACCCCAAATACGGGAAGTCTGAGACCCCTGTCTGGGTCCAAGTGAAAACAGGTAGCTCAGAAAAGTGAATTTGATTTACACCAAGGGACAAACCGGTATGTCTTTTTGAAGCCAGCTACTGATAGGGGGTTTTTTTGAGTTCCACCTTACTCCAGTAACAAAAAGACCCAGTGGAAACACCAGGATTTGGGTGTTGGGCTCTGGCACATTGTAACATCTTCTGTGCAGCAACTCTTTAGACCATGTTGGGGTGTGTATATTTGTCAAGGATTGACACAAAGGGTCCTGTGTAAAGGTACGAGGCTCTTCCACGCTGCTGTGGTATAATGGGTTGTTAGTGACTTGTCAGTTCATGTTTTCAATTACTGTTATTACTATTATTTTAAAACTGTGGGTGTTTCTAAAATTGCTTTATATCAGATAATAAGTATACTCATTCTTCAGTTACAGTAATTAGCATTCTGAGTTTGATTCTGCCACCTCGATGGCTCCGAGAGCTGCGGCTGGTTACCGCATACACAAAGCTCCTAGCTCTTTTCCATAAATAGATTACAACCTCCTGGTTTTAACTCCTGATGTCCCAAAGACCATCCTTCCTGCTTCTGTCTCTTCTGTGGCTCGTTCCTCTCGTTTCTTCAGAGTTTCTCTCCCACCAAATGATATGCCTCGCAAAGGAGTGCCTCTTTTTGACCAGAATAAAAAATGCAGTCCCTAAGCAATTCCCATCCCTTGGCATGTTGCTGTGGAGCGCATTTACTGGAAGCGTCCCTAATGAACAGCTTCAGTATGAGCCCCTCCTGGGCCGCTCTTACGTTTCCTACCAATTGTGCACGCATTCCCCAGATCATTGCCAGGCTACAGCATGGAGCAGCCTGAAAATGCCGTGCGTGCCCATCTAGCCGAAAACAAAGCTGGTGAGCAGTGGGGAGAGCAGAGAAAACTCTTGCCTTTAAAAAAAAAAATAAATAAATCCGAGTCTGACCTAAAAAGAAGGAAAGTAACAGAGCAAGTCAATAAAAGCAAAGAGAAGGGAGGATTCGACAGTGTGGCACTGCTGGATGCAACAACAGCTTAAAGTATGTTATTAAACCAGAAAAATGTTTTCCTGAAAAATTTATGGTATTTCACTGGAGAAAGCTCTAAAGGGACGTTTCAAAGGAAGAAGAAACCAAAGAAAGAAAACAAAAAATCCAGACCAGTTGAAACCTTGGAAGATGGGCCGCAAGGACTTGCATTGAACCGAGGAAAAGAGATCGGATTATCTATTAAAAGTGACCAAATTAATTTCTTTTAAAGCCTCGTTAGGAGGCTCCATATGCATTTTATCATCCATCTCCTGGCTGGGGAATAGAATTTTCTCCGAGAAAATCAAAATCTGCCTTTGTAACGACTGGGAGACACCTAGAGCCCTCAAACTGTGGCACACTCAACTGTATTTCATTAGGTAAAACTGTCATCCCCCTCACCAGACTACACATGCATATCATTCAGAAGCTACAGCCTGTTTACCTTGTTAACTACCCAGAATTTTGCTGCTCTTCTATTGACAGATGAAGCATCTCAGCTGGTTTTCTTACCCTACGAAAGTAAAGGAGCTGCTGGCAGATATTCCTTACGACAAGTCATCAGGTTTGAAACTCGCTTCACACCTTGGGTTTGCCATCAACAAACTCCCTTCCCCTTCCAGGCTTACTACAAAGCCTAGTTTTTTCTCACAGCTGACATGGGGTTTTCTATCTGTGCAACAGCTGAAATTACTCAAACAGCAAATGCATCTTCCATTAAACACCCAGCGCAGGGAGAGATACAATGGCCATACTAGAGCTCAGGACAGAACCAGGCCTGTTGATCCCTGCCTGGGTGTATTTGCGCACAGGACATCTTGCTCCGACTGTGAGATGAAGCTGCAAACTGGTACGTGACTTTACTGAAGGTGCAGAAAGAGCAAAACTTACTTTTTATTAAATGGACAAGGTTAGAACATACTGGGTTTTTCCTATTTCTAGCACATTTATTTGATTTCTATCATCAGGTCTATTTGTAGTGTTTCCACCAGCACTAGGAGACAGCTCCCAAACCTAACTTAACCAATGGTCCACTTGCTGCGTACAACCAACGAGCCCTCCTTTCTCTAGCAGTTGGATGTATTAATAAAGCAAACAACAACCAAATAGTAACGGTGAGCTCAAAACCCTTCTCCTGGCTTGGCTGCTGCCAGGGGCCAGGTTGCAGATGTGCTGAACTCAGATGTTTCCCCTTGTTTTTTATGTGCTGGGGACACCTGTCTTGGGGTGCCAGAAATGCCACAGAAGCCATTTAACTCTTCCCTGAAGGCTTCATCCCCTCCACAAACCCCCTGTCTTCAAGACAACAGTGCCAACCCATTATACACTGCTGTTGAGGGAGATTATAGCTCCTTAAGATGAGTAACGTGTTTGAAAATGTAATTAAAATGTTTTTTCAATCATTCATGAAAACTCTTCTAATGCAGTATAAAGCTTGATAATGCCTGTGGTTGTACTTCGACCTGATGAAAGCTCTGGATGGAAACTTATACAGTAGGTAATATTTACTCTGGCAGTGTGTCAGTAGGCAATGTCTACGGCTTTTATTGCTCTGTGGAATAAAACTTTTGAATTTTGCTCTGTACTGAACCATTTATTGTCTTGAAATTGGCAGCAGTAACACCCAGCTGGATGCCGGTATGTTTTGTGTTTGCAAACAGGCTGATCCATGGGAAACAATCTAGCGGACAAATCAACTTCTTTATGAATTAAACAAAATCTTTACTTGGGTATGAGGCATTTGAGCCTGAGGGAGCTATTATTTTGGAAAAGGCCCATAAAAGGACTTTTTAAGACACGGACTTTGTGAGTTTCAAGTACGATATTCTTAGACTGCCTTTAGTTATGCCTTGCTTTGCATAACCCAGTGGACTTTTATAAAACAATATCTTCTAAGTAAATGGTGCTGGGGTCCAAAGCTCTCAATTGAAAATCGGAACAGAGCTCGGTGTCTGGCCAAGCTGTTGAGCTGCTTAAATTGTTCTTCTTCTGCCTCCCACCTTTTTTTCTGCCTTGTCCCTGGGACAGGAACTACCATTTCCTATCGCTCTATTGCATAGCACTGAAAAATTCCTTCTTATAAGCAAGAGACAGAGGTAGAAAGTTTACCCAGAAATAGCTGACTGCTCAGTACCAAAAATAAGCTTAGCATGTAGAGATAATTCTGTGTGCTTAGAGCGAGTCCTATCAGCTCTCACAATCTTGTGAATGTCATGGGATCTGATGTTTTCTTAATTCTTCTGCTGATGGTAATCGAGGAACCACATGATAATCTTGACTTCATTAACACAATGAAAAAATCAGATGTAAATTTCTAGCTTTGTGGTCGCTGAGAAAATATGAAACAAGACAGTCTTAAATCCTGAAGATAAATAAAATCATCTGATGGTCATTGTGACCTTTTATTCGCTCCTCTTGGGTTAACATGTCTAACATTTCTTGGCTGCTTCTTAGACACAATCACACAAAAAATTGATTCCTAGTGAAAGGTCCTCTAGCAGTCTTTGCTCTCATCCCCAATCAGCCACATTTATGATTATTTTTTTTTCCTTTACAAGTCCAAAAGTCTGTGCTGATAGTCAGCCTACAGCAATGCGTGTTGGATATTCTCACAATTGACACACGGCTTGTTGTCTCTGTACTTTTAATAGAGGGCTCATGGGCTCTTCTTCCTTAAATGCTGATTGCTCAGGCTATTACACTAGTACTCAGTGGAAATAGGCTCCATTCTCACAGACTTCCCACGTGGCCTTGGGAAAGTGACTGTAACAGTTCCTCCATTTTTTTCTGTATGAAATGACGATAATCGTATTTCCTCTCCTTGTCTGTGTTGGACTGACAACTCTTTTGGACAGGTCCGTACAGGGCCATGCACAACCCGGCTTTGTAACTGATCTCCATCTACTTCGTATGTCCCTTGGAGCAGGGGCTGGGATTCAGGTTTCCCCCCTCCCAGGCTGGTCCAGAGGAGATGTGACAAAGGTAGGAAGCAGACACCAAGCGTCCCCACAGCTGTGCATGGGCCACGTGCCAGTAAAATACATCCTGGACACTCATAGGTGAGTAACCTTGCACTGGGTTCCGTAAAACACGAACTGGGAACAGTTTAAGGTTGTTAAAGCTGGTGTGAATTGCAGGTGGACATCTCTTTATTAAATAAAAAACATCAGGATAATAAATTTGCTATATAATCCATGTCAAAGAATATGCTCTGGTCAGGACTTTTTTCCAGTGATCTGGATGATACCATTTGCTTTCTTGTAACACTGCTTTCAGAGGTGGGCAGGCACATTTTTATCATGTGATTTTTTCTGGACTACGATAAGCTTTCAAAGACAGATTTAGTTTCCCTATTCTTTCCTTGAATTCATAGAGCTTTAAGATGTCGCCTTTAACTGTGTTTCAGAGTTTGAATGCCTTATATTTTCAGGAAGAAATGTGAGAAAGAAAGAAAAACATAATAGTTTCCGATCATCAAATATTTTGGGTGAGTCATTCGCCTGCATTGCTAGATAAATGCAACAGGACATCCTGTAACCGTTGTGCAGTTTCTTTAACTTCTGCTTTTTTTTGTTCCTATAACAGAAATAGTGAAATAGGGAAGAAAGTGGCAGTGGAGTCCTCTCCGGGCACTCCTCCATGCTTGGATCCTCTCCCGCATCAGGAGAGGGAAGTCACAAGTCACCTCTTCGGGTGACTACCAACCTCGGTACCGAGATAGACAGACAGATTGTGGTCTCCTTCTGGACGGCAGCAGGGAATTCAAAGGCAAAGCCTCCTGAGGGAAGTTAGAGAAGCTGATATTATTTTCTGGAGCCTTTGGCTTCGTGGAGGAGTTTCAGGAGTTGCTAGCATCAGAGGGAGAGCGTGGCTATGAGTCTTCACTGGAGCTTTCCTGGACAAGACCTGGAAGGGGGGGGGGTTTCTGTGCCAGCAGTCCTTTCTCTCACCCACAGTTTCGAAACTAATGTCCCCCAACCATTTTTTTTAGCTCTTGAATGCCAGCAGAAGAATTTCTGAGATTTATCTTCTTTCTTTTGGATAAAGGGGTGCAGCTGACCAGAACACCAGTAAGAGTGGCACAACAGAAGCCAAACAAGTCCTGCCCCCAACAAAAGCAAACAACAAACCAGAACGTAATAATTCTGGTCATAGAGTTGGCATATTTAAAGGTAACACAGGAAGAAGGAAAAGTTGAAAAACTGGCCAAAAAAAATTGCTTTCCTCTTTCTACTCTATCTGCAAGTACAAACAGAGCTTTGAACGTTAGATCTATCAAAAGTCAATCTGATCTTACCCAAAGGCCTTGGGAAAAAAATTCTGATATCAGACAGATAAACATCTAGTCAGAAATCTTAGAGTAAGTCTGAGAGACAGTTTGCATGTCTGTGTGTATACATATATAATCACCAAAAATTAAACAGACAGATTTGTGATGACAGACCAGGTGAAAGTGAATTAGTGGAGAGATAACAAATGAATAAAACCTAACTTTCAGTAATAATTCCGTACAGAATTTCAGAGGCATGACTTCACATTAAATAACTGGAATCTCCTGAAATTAATTTTCTTCCTCAAAATCCCTTTTTAAGACTTGTCCCTACTGTGACACTCAGAAGCAGTTGGCTGATGAAAATTGCATGGTGATGTGTTACTGGGGTACAGAGGATTTGCTTTCATTTTTCATTGCGACTTAGCATATTTATTATTATTATTATTGCCCTTTACTTAGTGTCAGGAAATGCCTTTCTGTGTTTACACAGTATGTAGCACTTCAGTTGTGGTGGTTTCAATAAACCCCATTAATAATTACCGGGAACCAAATCTGTCAATAAATAAGTCTCATAACTTCATGCTCTGATCTGGCAGTGAAACGAGGAAAAGTCAGTGTCTAACTGCTATCATGCGTGTTTAATTCTGGCACTGTTCTTCCTCTCTCTGCCATACAGATACAGCCTCAGGAGGGAGAACAATAAAGATGAGGCTCTGTGGTTTCATTCGCTATTTACATTAACGTTCTCTCCAGGGTGACAAGTTCCCTGTAGTTCTTTTACATACCTCTCATACACACTTCTCCCACTCCCTCATTCTTTCAGTCTTTCCCTGATCTGGTCACAGGTATATTGGCAGCAGGCATCTTGTTTCTCTTTATATTGGCTGACTTTTTTTTTCCACTTTTCAATCACCAATTCTCCTGCCTTCTCCCAGTGCCATCTGTTTCACAACTGGTTTTGTCAACAGCACGTCTTCTGCTCCCTATCTACTTTCCACATCAGGATAGACGTCTAGACTGAGAAGTCTCTGGGGCAGGGACTGTCTCTGGATTGACACGTATGTATGTTTACTTATCCTCAAAAAGCCCCAGCTCCAAACCTCAAAGTCCTATTACAGTTACTTAATGCTGGTGTGGGTGAAAAAGCTTTAACCTATTAATTCCAGGAACCAGTTGAAATGCTACTTTCTAGCCTTGACCAAAAGATAAAGGTTACTATCAATTTCTTCATGGCCCTTCTGACCCTTGAACTTGTCTTTCATCCAGCTTCAGGCTCTGCAGCCTGTCTTGAGGCTGTTTGAGACTAGTAGTGTACAGCCTTTGCTTTTTCTCCCTTTAAATTACGGTAGCCTCCCAGAATAACTTGGGTTTTCCTTGCTTTCCTTCAAATATTACCTGAACCTTATCTCCGTCTCCTAATTGTTCTCACGCAATTGTTTTCTAAAACCTTTGATTTAGCCGGCTTAGTAAAATATGCTATGAAAAACGCCACAGGAAAGTGTTGCTTTGTTCCAGATGGTATTTTTGTTTCTGTAATAGCTGGGAACTCTCTTTAGTTTACCTACTAACCTGCTTTCAGTGTTTGTTGGTGGTGATTGTGGTATCAATTTTCTGTTACGTTCCAACCACCCAGTCTGGTGTAATCACTGTAATCCTCTACTTCTCTTTGTCCTTCAGGCACAACTAATACACCAGGATAGGGTTGTACCTGTTTCCTTTATCTTTGACGACTGACACAGTTGAGCCAATTCACACGAATAGCGAGCATTTTCTGAGTCGTTAATTGAAAAGTTGTTTTTTTTTTTAAATTGTCACAGAAAATAAATAGTGACGCTGGGAAGGGAAACAGAGTTTGTGTTATGCTGCAGTTAGTTTTTCCATTTATCATGGTGTTTATTGTTGTAAAGCCTGTTTCAACGTAACCCGTGTACTTGATAATGTCAAGAAGCGTAATACACACAAAGCCTACGCAGCAGCATGTTCAGAAGTGGCATGCTGGTTTTTGCATGAGAGAGTGCGTAATTCTCCACCTACTGTCCATATCTATCTTCCTTCAGTCTAGACAAAATGCATCACCATCAGAGAACTCATGGATGGCTTATATGGAGGTCACCACTGTCCCCATCCTTAAATACAGCGCAAACCATCCTCGGGGTTCACATCGCCGTTTACAGGCAGTGCAGAATGATAAGGAAACAAAGGAGACTGTTCTCTCATGGCTCGGCTTCTCTCCGGTCTCCTGGGGCTGGACAGTCCCGGTGAGGGAGCCTGGAGCTGCAGAGTGGCAGCATTTAGGGAGGTGACGTGGTGTTGCCTCCCAGCAGTCATGGCCTGTGCCTGCATGAGGCTCCAGCAGCCGCTGAAGGACTCCTCTGCACAGGAGTTTGATCCCGGCTGATGTGCTCAGCCTCAGAAGGCCGTAGGCAGCTGTTGGCAGAGGTAGGTGCACATTGTGGCTGTCCTGTGCAGGTGCTTCCTCACCGCCTTGGAGCCAAGGCTGGGTTGAACACCCCTACTCTGCATCACCTGCTGTTCCCCGCAACAGCCGGCTGAACGATAATCATCAGACTGTCCTACAGACCTCTTTGTGCCTCGCGAACATCTGCCTCTGCCTTTCTTTTCATTCACGTCCTGTCACAGTATAGTGTGGCAGACACGCTCCCCCTCACAAGTATGACACCCAGGAAAGTGGTGCTGGGAATCTGGCTGAAGCTTCCCCCCATGACTGAGGGCTCTGGCATCCCTCCAGACCTCATCACATTCACATGCTCCTCATCTGAGGGTCCACAAAATCTTGGGAGATTGCTGTCTGCTCCCTCCTGGCACATACCACCAAAGTGTGGCTGCTCAGTGGAGAAGTCCTCAACACCACTGAGTCCCTCTTTCCTCTGGCTGTCTCATTCAACTTGGCAGTTTCTTTGAGCAGTGGGAATCTCATGGGACTCCTTCACAGAGATTTTCAGTGTTTCTCTTTTTAAAGAAGTAGCCCACACTGGTTCCTGTTTATCTTTTTTCATATTCTCCACTGCATAGATGACGGGGAAGCCACGAGATCAAAAGTACACGGACTACTTAGTCCTTGAAGACTTTAACTGCCATGCCTGAGGGATCTGTCTGGCCAACAACATTTCTAAGTGCTATAATTTAATATTTTTATAATTCTAGACAGTCTCTATTCTGGGCTAGTTCTTTCAGGAAGCATCATCTTGTTGGGTCTCTGTCTGTACTTATAATTAGCAAGTAGCCTAAACTTTGCCCTGCATGCCATAATAGCAAGTTAATATTGTTGTTGGTAGTCAAACCCAGACTCTTGCCAAAACTGCTATTCATAACTTGCCTTTCAAGAAACAATGTTCTACTGAGTACAGCTACCATGCAGTTCTCAGATATTTGCTACTTCGATTTTTGAATGCCATTCAGTCTTTAAGTGAGCATGGAAGTTTTGTTTTGGCAGGCAAGGTTAAGCCTATGCAACTGATAGTCTTTTTTTTCATACACTTTGCCTTAGTGATATATGTGGATGAGAACAAATGTGTCTTACTATCTTTGTTGCGTTTTTATGTTTTTTCATCGTGTTTTTGCTGTTCTATTTGTTACACTAAATTGGACGTTAAGCGTCATTTTTCTAAATCTGGCTTTCAAATATCAAGCAGTGAAATAGCTGCACACAGTGTAAGACAGCACTGTCCTCAGCAAACACAGCATCTGGATGCAATTGGGATGGGTGGGCTCAACCTCGTATGCAACAAACTGGATGTGACTCTCAGTTTTCTTATTGTTCAACAGATTTCTTCCAGCTGTTACCTGCAGAGCGGTTCAGAGCTAAAGTAACTTCTTCCAGTCCAAAGACAACCGGGTATGGGAGAGCATGGTGAAAAATTGCAGAGGGGAAAGTGTGCACATGAATCAAAAGCACTTTTGGGCCAGTGTTGCTGATGGCTGACCAGGTAGGTCAGGAGGCTTGAGCGGCATGGATTAAAGGGAAGCTTACTTGAGAAAAAGGCCTTAAGAAAACGGAGATTAGCAGACTAAAGAGATTTGAAGACAGAATCACAGAATAGTTTTTGTTGGAATTCAACTTCCCACTCAAATCAGGGCTAGCTTCAAAGTTAGGTCAGATTGCTGAGGGGGCCCTGTCTAGTAGTTTTGAGTATCTCCAAGCATGGAGATCCTAGACTCTCTAGGCACCTGTTGCAGGTTTAACCACTCTCATGGAGAAAATATTTTTCCTTAGATCCATCTGGAATTTTTATTGATGTAACTTTGACCATTGCCTCTTGCCATTTCACTCTGCACCTCCAAGAATCTGTCACCTTCCTCTCTATAATACATCTTCAAGTAGCTGAAGACTATGATTAGACCTTCACCAACCTACCTCTTCTCCATGATGAACACAGGTCTCGGCTTCTCCTCATACATCATGTGATCCAGTTCTCTAATCATCTTTGTGGCCCTCTGCTGAACCTGCTCCAATATGCAAATTGATCACTGATGAGGAAGAGGTAAAAGATAATAAGATAGGAGAAGAGGTAGGAGGCAAAAGAGGAAGTGGAGGAAAACCTTCAAAAAAGCAAAGCCCAGAGCAACTAGGACACTATCCAAAAGAAAATGGAAGGTGGGAAGGCAAAAAAATAGCACAAGGAAAGTGGCCACACAGTTCCAGCTGTGCCCTGTAGTAGTTGTCACTAGAATATCTCAAGAAGTTGGCCCAAAAAGCTTTTACCTGAGAGCTGTTGTTCCTCTGATTCATTTAAAGGTTAGTGTTGACGTGGATTTTTTTCCAAAATGTCTTACTAAAAATCAAATTAATTTTGCAGTATTGTGCATAAATTATGTAGACGACGAAACGGGAGGTTATTCACTTGAGATCATTACCAAGAAAAGTGAGTGATACTAGGTTTTGCATTAGACTTAGTCTCCCATGAACACAGATGTCTAAGTAAGACAACTCTGAGACAGAGATGCAGGGATGGCAGACAGTGATGCTCAGGCTCTGATTCTTTCGTTTTCTGTATTGCAGCAGTCATGGCCATGAGCTTGCTGTGCAGTCCCATTCCCATTTGTTTTGAAGCATCCTCATGTTCTGGAAGCCACTCTCAAGTTTAGTGGCATAAAAGTCACTTGGCAGTTTTTGCTCAAAATGGTCGTCAGCGCTGTAGCTGTCACCACTAGAAATGTCTTCTACTGCTTTGGGACTGCTGTGAACCGTTCCTCTGATCATGAGCTTGACAGATCCACTGGCTGTTGCTCAATGACCCCATCACCATAGTTGGCAGACATTGATTTGACACATCAGGGCAGGCAGCTCTTTTGGAGGCCTGGTAATGTCAGTCCCTGAACAAGGCACTACATTTGTGCAGAGATGATGGCAAAGCAGAGCGGCATTTTGAGTAATGTCACCGAGCAACGGGACAACAGCTACCATGTTTTAGAATATGTGCATATTATTCATTCGAAAAAAAGCACATTCGCCTTTTTAAAGGGAAAATATTGGTGTATTTATCTACAAATCTAATCTGGTATATAGTTTTAGGGACTGTCTGATATTTTTTTCTCATTTAGTGTATTACGCGGTCAAGTAGATATTTTACATTTTCAGCTATACCTCTAAATTATGAATCATATACCCATCTCTTCTGTGAGTGGGGTTTTTTGCACTTTTAAAATCTTTTTATGACTAATCTATCTGCTTAATCATCTAAATAAATGTCAACAATTATCCAAAACTGTGATCTATGCTGAGAATAATGTTATCAATAAAAAGCATTAGAAAATGTACAGGAAGAGCTAAAATCTTCATAGTTCTGCATACTCTTATTAAGCCTAAATGCCAACTGAAGAGGAAATCAGAAGTCAGAGAAGTAGAGACTCATAGAAGTAGGAGTCAGACTCATGCAGAGTCAGATATGGTTGGCTGTGACCCATTTGAGCCCATTTAAGATCCTGAAAGAGATGCAATCAAGTTGAGCTCTTTTGGCGACAATATCCAAGGTGCTGTGAGTCCCTTAGCATCTACACTTCTGCATGGTTCTGATACCCTCCACTCTCCCTGTAGCACCCTATTTGGTGGCCTTCCTGGGAGGTGAAAGACTTGGAAGAGAGGTATCATCCTTTTGATTTCTCAGGCCCCAAATAATATTTTTTTCTATCTATCTAATTTCACCAGCTTTATTTAGCACAAATCATAAGGTTGGAAAAACTGTCTCTACAGTAATCTAGGTAGTAGATTAGAATTAGATTAGAATCTACTGCATATCACATGTTTTAGTTAAGAACGTTAAAGATCGGGTTCATTCAGTTTATCTCTGAGCTCGCACATTTCACAAGCACCCTCACAGCTGCACCTGAAGAAGTGCTGATTATACACACAAATATCAAATTAAGCACACTTATCATTAGGGAATTTGCATACCTTATGTAATGTATGTGTTTGTACCTATTGGGGGACTATACAGTGCACCTCTGTGTTTCTTTTTGTGGGCAAACGATTTATTTCTGAGGCCCAGCTCACTTAAATTTCACTTTATGAACAAGAAGGCTGCCTCAGTGCCAGCAATGTGTGCACGTGTGGAGCCTCGTTGCAGTTTGTGCTAATAACGTCGTGTTAGTAGTGTGAACTGTTTGACTTGTTCATGGAAGCTGTTTAATAAAGGTTCATGTTACAGTATGGACCACGAAAATAAATGTCTGTATGCTTGCCATTTTACTTCATCAGGATGACAAGTAATTTAGTTAATCAGACACCTCTTAACATGCATGCCATCTACAAGATGAGCCTAATCTCCACAGAGCTCAGTCTAAAATTGCTTTTGACACTTGAATTGTATTTATAGTGCCACCCTTGCCTCTAAGGCTGTGGTCTAATACAACAGTTAACCTTATTTTAAATATTACAGGACCAAAATTGCAGTGGTCATCTAATGCAAAGCACTGCCCTGATACATATAGTAGAAAGCTTTGATGGATTAAATTCGTATCAATGAATTTTAAGCTGGCTTTGCTGTAGTATAAATTCAGTGGCGCTCTCGCAGATAGTGCCATCCCAAAAGTCTGCCCCAATGGCCTCTTGCCTCTGCCCAGCTCATTCTGTTCAGAGACAATGATCCTTGAATGTCACCTGCAAGCTTGCAATCTTACATGTGTTGGCCACTTCTAATGGACACTCACCAGTAAGGCTTCTTTGTCATAGATCTTACCCTAGATTCCTGCCTTGCATCAGATCTCTTCATCAGATCTTTTCCTCAACCCTTGCCTTGGTCTCAGCGTTCACACAACCACTTTGCCAACACAGCACTGTCATTGACTCACAGCCAACCTAACTGAAGTCAAGCCATAAATCCATGCAAGCCATAAATGTAGCTGATGTTCCTCAGGAACCACCCCTTACACTGCACCACGCTGTAGACCTTTGTGGGCAATACACATCAAGATACAGTTTGCCATTTTCCACAGATGCTTCAGTGAGGATGGACATCAAAGGGACTTGGGAAAGTTAAGGGCAAAAGACATGTGTCTGAAAAGTTCTGCGAGGTGGTTAGGTGCAGCAGTGGAAAGGAAAGGACAGGTGCTGACAGATTTACTGTCATTACGGTGGTGGACCATATCCTGAGAGGGGACACACACATACTTTCAGAGAAGAAAAGAAACTCTATGGCAAAGAATCTAGGATTTCCCTTTCTTGTACATGAGGTCACTCCCTTTAAAAACTAACTAGTACCTGAGGAATGCTTGCTCCCTAACCCTTGCATGCACCTAAGTTTGTGCCAGAGGCTTCTGCCTTGGTTTGTCCCAGGCTTGCGCCATATGGTACCTCCCCATTACCACCTCGAGTGTCCCTCTGATCCCTCACCACCATAGTTTGTGTCAGGGTGAATTGCATGTTATACCCTTGCAAGCCTTCCAGGTCTGTGAGCCCAGTATGTCCCAGTATTGCTCTCTTAACCCCAGAGGTCCCCTCCCTTGGAAACAGCCACTTGCCACATTATCAAGAGATATTCTTATCTGTAAAAGAGAAGAGGTTTCATCAGTGGAGAAATCTACCTTCGTTGCCTTCTACCTTGTTGCAAGTCCATGTATTTTCCGTCTCAAAGGCAGTAGATCATGCCATGCATCCTTCAGAAATGTATATGCTTCCACTCATCCCAGGAGGTCTCCTTTCCCCCAGGTCTAACACTAACATAGGTTTGCCATCCCTCACTGACTCCAATCCATAGCCCTTCATGGCTTAGGAACAACCTATCCGAAGAATATGCACATGGAAGCTGCCAGTGGTTGAGCTGATCCAGTCAGGGCACAAGCTGCTGGTGCAGACCTTCAAATAACCTTTGGAAATGTTAAAACCTGTCTAGCTAAGGAAAGAACAAGGATTACTTTTATTCTCTTACTAAACCAACTCTGCTGACTGTGGCAGAAAACAGAACAGCAAGTACAGGGTGTGCATGACAATCAAGAGGCTGGGCAGTTCTCTGGCAGCAAATGTGTGGATACAGGAAAGAGGTGGTTAAGATAATAAGAAAGAACAGACTAAATAAAGTATCCTAGGACATCCAAAAAGTGGAGCCAGGTGACAAACACAGCTGCTGTTGAGATCAAAAGTGCTAGTATAGACTCAGAGGAGGTTGGTATCAGCCATAATGAGCATCAGTAATTCCTGTTCCCTCAGAAGCTCCTAGTACCTCAGATGCAGCCTTCCTCACCACTTCATATCCTATCCTAAACACCTCCACACCAAATAACTTACCCAAGGCTCAGCGGCTGCTAACGAACAACTGCTAATAGAGCAGGCATTGCCCGCAGGAGACACTGCATGAGGTTCTTGCTACAACTTCATCCCAGACAAGAACTCGGGCAGTGCCCATCTTCCACACTTCAAGTATGTCTGGAAATAGCTGCTGTGTCATTTTATTCAAAATTTTATTTTCTTTTTTGCCTTTGTTTTTCAATTACTTTCTACTTTTCATTTGCTTCCAGCTGAGAGTATTATTTGGGGTCTTTCACAGCAGGGCTGGATGGCAGCAGAGATGTTAAGGGCTGAAATTTCAAGCATTTCAAAGCCCGGGGCAAAGAGCTGCAGAGCTGCAATGGATGGGCCAGCACAGCTGGGATTTCAAAGCCAGTCGGGCCTGGCTCCAAGAACGGGATACAAAGGGCTTCAGGGGGAAACGGCAACTGGGAACAGGAAAGTCAGAGAAAAGCTGATTTACTGCTCATGTCCGACATATGCGTGATTTCAAGTTACAGCAAACAGCTGTCAACCACTCGGCAGAAAACAATTAGTCAGGTTGTCCCTGACAATGTGACCCTCCCAGTTTTCACGGGAAATGAGTGAGCTGCAGCTGGTGGAGGGACTGGCTGTAGTTCCACTTGTACTCCTACCCTGCCACCATCTGCTCTTTTGGCTCTCTGGGTTTTTGTGAGGGACACAGCATACAAACAGGAGACTGGTCCAGAAGGCAGTTTAGTAGACCTCCAGCACCCTTTTAGACATGTTGCACAGCCATTCTGAAGCCCTACCTGAGGTGGCAATGCAAGAGGTTCTAGCAACAGCTAGGTAGCTGCTAAATGCAAGATGAGGTAAGCAGGCTCATCCAGTATTAGGGTGATTCAGTAACTCCATAGCTCCACATGGGCTCAGCAGCAGGTTTGTACTTGGCATGGTTGCACAGCACCAGACAGGCAGGAGATAGGAAAGACATAAGTGCCGTATGCATTGCCAGACCAGCCAGCCTGAGCTGAGAGCAGTAACGTATCTGTAATGATCCATGATGGCTCCTCTCAGGATTCCTGCTGATGGAAAATTGTGCCAGATAAGGAGACAGGGAATAAAGAGATCATCCTACCACGTTGCTGTTAGAGGTAGCACAGCCTTCCAACACGTCCTCACGTCCATCGAAGGGTGCATGCTGAGAACTTTATGGGTGGCAGGTGTTACCTCCTAACTCACACAGGTAGTTGTCACCTTCCCAAGCCCAGGCTGATGGGTAATGCCCCAGCAAAAGTTATGTGCTCCCAGGTTTCCTATAATGAAGGCAACCTTCTTCTTGATGCTCAGTGGCAGTCCAGTGATAAGTATCTTATCCCAGATAAGAGCTACTTCTCAGAAACCCTGTGCAACAAGGGAAGGGGGTTGGTAACTCTGATTGGTACCAAATTTTCATCAATGCTACCAGCTCTGACTTCATTAAGTCAATGTGCACAAATGTTGCCTGATGCTCTGCACTGTCCTGGAGGAAAATGAAAGCTGCACTTGGTGCAGGGATGCCTCATACTGCGGTAATGGCTGTGACCAGGAACGGGACTGTCTTCCTACTGCTACTGCAGCTGTTCAGGAGCAGCTTGAACACTGCGTTACTCTTGCATAGCAGAGATGCTAACGATGGTCCAGTGTCTCTCTGTGAGGCAATTTTCCATAGCAACTGACTGATATTGGAAAAGGAAAGCTACACTTTGATAGCATCCCACTCTGGAAGCTGCCTCCAGAAACACCATGTTGCTTGTGAACTAACAAGTCAATTAGGGCCACAAAGATGATCAGAGGGCTGGAGCATCTCTCCTATGAAGACAGGCTGAGAGAGTTGGGGTTGTTGAGCCCGGAGAGGAGAAGGCTCCAAGGAGACCTTACTGCGGCCTACCAGTGCCTAAAGGGGGCCTACAGAAAATATGGGGAGGGACTTACCAGGGAGTGGAGCAAAAGGATGAAGAGTAACAGTTTTAAACTGGAAGAGGGCAGATTTAGATTACATATTAGGAAGAAATTTTTTGCTCTGAGGGTGGTGAGGCCCTGGAACAGGCTGCCCAGGGAAGTTGTGGATGCCCCATCCCTGGAAGTGTTCAAGGCCAGGCTGGATGGGGCTTTGAGCAGCCTGGTCTAGTGGGAGGTGTCCCTGCCCGTGGCAGGGGGGTTGGAACTAGATCACCTTTATGGTCCCTTCCAACTCTAACTATTCTATGATTCTATGAATTCATGTGGTGCAGGACAGGCCAGATGCAGGCTGGACACCCGTCCAGGCTGGTGATACCAGGCGTAACACTCGGAGTACAAGGCAGCCAACAAACAAACAAACAAACAGACAAACAAATATATCACCCCTGTGTAATCCTGATATTTTGAAATGATCATACACCTGCTCCTGAATTAGCTCAAATCTGTTCTTCCAGGTAAATAAATATCACAGAGCTGTGTACTAAATTAAGAATAAATTAAACACATTATTTAATACTGTGGGCAGCCTCTTCAGACCAAGAAGAATTTCTGCAAATGCCCACAAATCTTTGAAAGCAAAGGGCTCCTGGAACCACTTGTTTGTCAGCTCACCCTTACTATTGCCTACCTGAATGAGCTGTGAAGAACTCATTGGTTCAGCTGCTTTTCTTGGCTCTGTGAGTAAGATGATATTCTTGAGAACCAAGACGACCTTTTATTTGAGCTGTTATTTCTACAGAAAAGGCAATTGGGATGTTCTGTAGAGTGCACGTAGGCCATTTTCAGTCTCCATCAGGATAGGCACCAGTCCAACACAACCTAGCTCATTGCAGCCGGGTCCAAAACTGGCTTCCAGTGTCGGACACGTTTTGATTTGCAAACGAGTAATTTTTCTGCTCACAGCCATGAAATAAGTGGAAGCAAAATGGGAAGGATTCCTGTGTATGAAAAAGGGTAATGGCGGGTGAAAAAAAATATTTAAAATTAGCAAAGACCACAGAATAAACAGCTTTTTCTTAACTTTCAGAATTAGAGTATCTCAAGGCAAATGCTTCTATATGCTGTATTATTATGGCTCAGTCATGGGAATTAATAAGGTGGAATAAAAAAAAAGTGAATTTAGGATTTATGGCCAGAAAATGACAGTGTAATAAAATGTAAGTGGCTGTGCATTAGGCAGACCACTGTCTACACAAAAGATGGCAGCTTTCCCTAGTTTAACCTACTGAGTACGTGTAGTGTTAACCTGAACAACAGGTCAAATGCAGGTTGAGTCAATATAGGGATCTGTGCATTATTCCCCAAAGCCTTTTTAAATTATTTCAAAACTTTTAGCTATAAAATTAGTCAAGATCATAAATTAGTGTGTGATGACTTTCAAAGAATCACAATGGAACTACACATAAAAACTAAGTTGTTTTTTTTTTGGTTTTCATTTCTCTTTACTGTCACAAAACTTATTTTCCCATGCTCCAAACTGGAAACAAGAACAGGAACTGATGAATATCCACACATAAGGGTTCATTAACTAGTTGCTTCCTACTTGAAAGTAACATTTATTTCCTATATTCTTTTTCTTTGAACAAACAAACAAAAGCAAACCGCCTTTATCACAAGAAAAGCGCATTTCTTAGAATAAAACTTGTAAATATTCTTCATACATAGGTCAATATGGCCTTCTCTAAAATCATAGGTTACAAGAAGAAAGGAAGCGATGCAAAAGGAATGCCAAAACATACTGCTTTTAATTTCTGGGGGTTTTTTTGTTAGTTTTTTTTTTCTCCAACAACATTGTGTGAAGAACGAGCATATGACTTGGATCTCATTTTTTATAATCCACTCTTCACTACTTGTTTAAAAATTGCTACAGTTTTTACAAAGCAGGTTAACAATTTGGACTTTAACTACTTAATGATAATCCCTTGAGGAAGAAATAAAATACAGAAAAAAAATGCTGGCGGTGACCATGTAAATGCTGGAATTTCTCAAGAAAATACATTTTACTGTGTCAACAAATTGGGAACGAGTTTCCAAAACTCTAGCTCATTCAAAAAGGCCAGATGTCTCAATGTTTTAGTTTTATGTGTGTCTTTGCTCACTCTTTCCCTGTTCTTCTGAGGAGAATTTAAATCCTTGTAAACCTATTTTTGAACAAAGTAATCTTTTCTCTGCTTTTTTTTAATTGAATGAACCCAGGTGTTCCTTGGGATCTCTCCCAAATTACCGCTCTGGCTGGGCCACCTATGCTTGTGTAACTAACTAGTATTCTTCTATTACTGCTCTGCTTTTGCATTCAAGCAGACTGTAGGAAGGGTGCAACGATGAGTTTAAGGAACATTTGAAAACATGGAGTGAAGTCTGCTGTCTGTTTTCATTATCCATGACAAAGTTTGATTTACTGCCCAGAGCCACTGTCCCCTTCAGTTTGTGCCACTACATACTCAGGGATGCAACCCAGACGATGACCAGCAGCTACCTACATGGGTGAGTAGCTGGGTTGGTCTGGAGTCTATAGGGCTACCTATAGGCCAGGAATTAACAATGCCCAAGGAAACTTTCCTGGACATTCCTGAGTCTACCGCCAAATTGCTGGATTGATCCCTGGCCCTGGCCACTTACCACACTCAAAAAATTTCCAGAGCTCATCTGGAAGTTAACCTGGGCCAGGGAATATTCAGCCACCAGTTTGGTGTAGTCTCTGTGTTCTGTATGCCAAGAGCAGGGACATGGACTCTTACAGCGCCAGTTGGCCTCAGTACTGGAGTGATGTCTTGCAGCCGTGCTTAATTCAGCAGGAGAGACAAAGTCTGGGAGTCAAGCTGGCCTGAAGCGGAAAATCAATTGCTGAGCATAAAGGCTATCTGGCTAACGTGACTCACATACAAGGACTTCCACTTCAGTAGCAGGGTTGAAGTTTCTTTTTTGCCCCATTTTACACCACCCACCAACTTTCTTGATCTATACACAAAGACATTTTAAAACATGTGACTAACAGCAGATCTACAAACATAGTGAGGCTGGAACCAGCTTTTTTTTTATCCCTTGGCAAATATATAATAAGAGAGAGACTTTCTTTCCTGCTTACGCTTTCCAAGGTGGATTTTGTACATATTACTCTTACCAGCAGGAACGAGGATGCATAAAGCCATGACTTCTTTCAAGTGATACTAACAACCTGTCTTTGTTTTTTTCTTCTTATAAAGCACAGTATATTTACTATACCCCATCCCTTCTTCATATTAGTTCTTTTGGTGCAGGACTGATGAGTTTGTGCTATGCCTCCTGAATCTCATATTGCACAGCAGCCTATTGAGGGTAATTCAGCACTTTTATTATTTTTCTGAATGATTCATGTTATAAGTAAGATTGTATTTTACTAGACTGCTGGACTCTATTACGCATTTATAAAATTAAATTTTGTTTACTTACACTAAAGCTTTGATAGGAGAAGATGAATTTTAAACCCATTGGAATACTTGATAATGAAAAGAAGAAACAGGGAGGAAAAGAGGGAGGCCAAGACAGATGTGGGCTCTGTGCACCATTTCTCCTCTCAAAGAAGAAAGATTGAAGATCAAGGTACTTACCTTATAGAGGAAAATGGAAACACGAGGCACTAAGAGAAAATTCTCTTGAGCCTCTGTGATAGCACTTCCAAATAGAAATAGCTCATTTTACATAACATTTTGTAATCCAAATTTCCAACAAAAAAAAATCCCCAAACCCAAGACAACATAAATTAAATCAGATCTTTCATTTTTGTATAAACTTTTCATAGGGAAAAATGTTGTTTTGTGGTTTGGTTTTTTTTCTTTTTTCTTTTTAAAACACCTTTAAATAAGATGGGGGAAGGGAGAAAACATTTACCAACTTTTTAATAGAACTTGAAGGAATTCCTTACTGTCTTACCCTACAATATTTTTAAAGGCTGGTCTTAGTATGAGTATCTACATGACATTATTTTAACCATTGATGATCTAATTCAATGAAGACAAGCAACTATTGCCCTCCACTTTTCAGAGCTCAGGGACCTCTGAGACTCATTTAGAAATATGACGGATGATATTCTGACTGCTTCTACGGACTGAGTCTTCCAGTGGATCAAGGTAGTGGCCTGTGCGCTGGAGTCACAGCCTCGAGATGGGACTGCAGACATACTGCATTGATCGTGCCAGTTGCACGTGGCCATGTGCGGCAGCCCTTTACATCAGTGCCGAAGACCTGTAAGTTCTGATATCAGAGTTTGCTTTCCTGGACATGATTCAAGTTCTTCTCTTAAACCCATGGGTGTGAGCTGCATTGAGCCATTTTCAGCTATTTGGTTGCCCTGCTGGAAGTCCTCATCAGCTCCCCAGTCTACTCAAACTCACAGTTAGGCCCTATTGGTGGACTTCAAGAAAGGGTAGAGAGATTGGAACAGGCTGCCCAGGAAGTGGTGGAATCACCATCCCTGGAGGTATTTAAAGGTTGAGTAGACATGGTGCTGAAGGACATGGTTTAGTGGTGTTTTTGGCAGTGTTAGGTTGATGGTTGGACTCAGTGATCTTAAAGGTCCCTTCCAACCTAGACGATTCTGTGATTCTATGATCTTGTACCTAGTACCACTTTGACTGTCCCCCAAACTTGTTCCACTGTCTTCAACCCTTTATACGGAAAGCTTAAATGCTTTTCTTTTGAAATTCTGCCTTTGAAATCTCCACGACCTGACCTCGTCCAGGTGGTCTGGCAGTACACGTACGACACCGTGACTTCACTTCTCGTAGAGCTTTTCAGCTGCATTCTCTGGGTGTTATGTCCACACATTCATATTTCCTGTTTTGCTGACCTATGAGATTTTCTTTCACTTTTCAACAGGCTAGGAAATCATTCTTAAAAAAAAAAAAAAGAAGGAAAAGAAAAATTAAAAGATAACTTTACTTGTTCTTTGTTTTCTTCCAACAAACCTTACAAGTTGCTGTAGTTGAGTTTTGGAGATGTTCATGATGGGTTTTTTTAGGCTGTTGGTGGAACAAGACAGCCTTTTTTTCTGTTTTGCCTCTCGGACTAACGCCGGTTTATGCAGTTGTAACTTTTCCCGGAGGATAATCCACCGCATTAAGTTTGCTGTGCGGCAGAGGGGGGCTCCGACCCCGAGGGAGCCCGGCAGACCCGTACCCCCTGCATTACCCCTCTTTCACCGTCTCCTGTCCCCCCCACTCTCCCCCATCACTGCCTCCCTCCCTCCCTTCCACATCT
>VWZL01004825.1:309964-389369 GCA_013396915.1 Stercorarius parasiticus
GGGGTGCAGCGGGCGGGGGGTAGGTGGGGGGGTGGCCGGGCTGCCTCTGTGTCCCGGGGACGGCACAGCGGGTAGACGGCGCTTTGCGGGGCGGTTTGCCTTCCCTTCTGCCTCCCGGAGGAGGTGCCGCTGCCGCCTCACCTTCCCGGTAGGAGCGGATGGGTTCTTGAAGGAAATACGGCATTTGGAAGGAAAAAAAAAATAATAATTTTCAAAAGCGTGATTTACCTCTTGCCGCTTGCTTCTGCTACGAACGTGAGTGCTCGGCTGCCTTCTGGCTGTTTCGTGCCGGCGAGCGTGTAAAATTAGCTAATCAAAGCCTGCAGCCCGTGTCTCAAGCCAAGGCGATAGCTTTGACTTAGTGGAGACAGTCTGGCCTCTGGATATGCCTTCGTACACTGCTTTTTTTCTAGGAGGGTCATTCCGGGAGCGTCTTCCAAGTTACAGCTGCTTCCTCTTAACTGTATGTTCAAATGTGCGTTAGCTTAAAAGAAAGACGAGAAAATGGTATCGTGATGTTTGGTGCATGGTGTTTCTTGCTGACTATGATTGTAACGGTACTGTATGCCTAAGGAATGGTCTTGAGGGGTTTTCTCCTTCCAATTTTAATTTAGGATTTGAAAGTCAAGCTAGATCTCCCTAGTTGGTGCCGTACCTTCAGTAAAGCAGTTAGAGTTTCGGTTGAAATGGCATCTTTTATGTGTTTGCAGTGAATGGGTTTGCAAGAACTCATCTCGCTGCCTCGTTGACCTCTGTTGTCACTGAAGACCTAAGAGATTAACACTTAGAACTTGTTTAGCCAGATCTGTATTGTGGGTATACCTAGGGAGCACAAAAGTTGAGCTCTCATTCTGTTATTTCATCTGAAGCCCCAAATCAATATCTCATCTCTTGCCTTTCATTCCCACCTTTGAAAAAAAAAGAAACAGTCTGACCAATCTTAACGTATTTTAGCACATTGTAATACAAATGGGAAATTACATTTTTTAGCTTGATCCCATAAAGTACCTGGAAGATTTTTGTAATTTAGGTATCTTGATGTTAGTTGCAAGTATCTGTAAAGTGTGAGTTCCAGGTAGATAAGTCTGCGCTTATTGTAGTATCGCTACAGGGTTATTAAAAAAAAAAAAAAAAAAAAGAGGAAGATTTTTGTTCGGAAATTGCAAAACTATGTTGGGAAAACGTAGCTCAGTTTTACCGAAAGGGTAGTCAATTTGTGTTTGTGTGAATTGTTTCCAACCCAGTACTGAATGCAGAGTAGGTGTTACTTATCTTTCATGTGTTGGGACTTTGTATCTTTATAATAGGTACCATCAGCAACGCAGAAAGTATGGATGAGAAAAAAACAAATTGTTTTCTCTGAGAAAGTAGCAACGGGCTAGAAATCAGTTAGATACTGTTAATGGGATGTTATGAAATCTTGTGAGAGGATTAAAATTAATGAACTCTGAGATCAACAGATGTCTCATTCTGTAGATCTCTTTTGAGATTTATAGCTTTTTTTCTTCATCCATTTCAGCTTTGTGAGCTGCAGACTAGTTAGAAAAGAATTCTTGATTAAATAACATAAAGGTCTGTTTTAATTGTGTGCTGTTGAGATGTATCTATATTTAACTGTAGTGGTGTAGAACAATCATCTTTGTACAGTAGCTGGCTGACTTGAAGTTGTTCTGCTTTTCTCCTGTAGGTTTTTTTTGAGTATATAATTATACGGAGGACAAGGTAAGGCTTAGGCCTTTCTTTGTAAGTTCCTTGGCCGGTGGAGTTGTGCAATGACTTTTTCTGACAATGCAATGAATTATGAAACTTTCACATACGAAGTTAAACCCCATTGCCTTTAAGATATTTAATATTCCGGTTTTTAATGCTACCCTTTCAAGAGCATTTCCATAACTGTGAAATTCTTTCCTGCGTGTCTTTATGAATGTATAAGCAACTCTTTCATAATACTTTCCTCCGCATTTTATCGATGTAATTGAAGTGACCTATCTTTTTTTGGCCTTGTTGGGTCTTGTAAGATAAATGGCATCACGGAAGATCAGGTGTTGCAGGAAGTAATTCATAAAATGGGCAATGAAAAAGGTCCAAGGTCCTCCTGGCTCAGCTTAGTTGCTGAGAGTTAGCGGGGTGGCTCAGAAGACCAGAGACACTACCTCTGGCCCTTCTTGTGCTGCACCTCTCTATAGCGTTTAACCTCTCTATAGCTGTTCAGGAAAGTTGAAGACCTGAGGTATTTAATCTCAGATGTGATTCCATTTCTGTCACAAAAAGGAGATGTTTTCCTATCTGTACTTCACATGTTATTTGGAATCTTAATGGACATCTTCAAGGTTTTTGGGTGGAAAGATGTTGACCATGAACCAATTTTTATTTTTCTCAAAGGCCTAGATGATCTGGGAAGGGGGCGAGGTCTTTCCTCCTTTCCATATGTGCATATTCTGAATGACTGAATGACTTTATTTCTTGTGTTTGGGGAATTGTAGAGCCAGTTTTACTTTCAGGGTTCAGGGAGCCCTTTGCAAAACTGAATGAACACAGAAAACAAGCAGATGCGGAATAAATATTTAAATGTTTAACAAATAAATTTAAAAAAGGCATGGGTTGGGCATTAGGTATAGGCTAGGACTCCTAGCCCTCTGCTCTGGTAGCATGGCTGCACGCAGAGATGCGTTTCTGCAGCACCAGTGATCCCTGAAGGATGTGAGCTGTCACGTGCTAATGCAAGGGATGGGAGGAGAATCCGCTGGCCGGGAATCCTGAGGGTTGTGTGAGCTTTGTGTGCAGTAGGTGATACTTCCTTCTGAAGCTATGAAGCTGGGTGTGTAAAGAATTCCACCAAACCACGTGACTCTGTTAAGTAGTATTTATTGTTATTTTACCCCTACAGGATTTCTGTCTCTGAGAAGAACAGCTTCATTTTGTAGAAGAACCAGTTGCCCAGCTGAGAATTAGGATTTTTCTCCTGCTGCTCATACTCCTGCTTCCTATTTCTCCCATTTATTTGTGTCCCCTCGATATATCTATATCTATATCTATATCTGGAAGTATGTATAGGGAGAAAGGCTTCCAGAGTTGCTGAGCCATGCCACAGGAAACTATGTCAATAAAAAATGTAAAATTACATTCGTATGAAAACAGTCTTTAGTGAGGCATACAAGGAGAAGGAGACTGCCATACTGTCAACAGTAATGGTAGTGTCTCAAAGAAATCAGCTTCTACTAACAAAAGGCAAATACAATGTAATTGTCCTTAGTGTGACTCTTCCTAGTTTAAACTTAATTGTCCTTCAGGGAAGGATGGAGAGGTCTGTGCTTTCATATTTATTTTTGCCTGATTCAAATACGTTTCCTGTTGACATTGTCATTAAATGCTGTAATTTCCGAGGTTGAATCATTCGCAGTCGTGTTCGGCATCTTTCCTGAAAATGTGAGTTCATGGAACAAAATGTAAAGGCAGGATTCATCTTGCGTTGGAAACATTTCCTCCAAATATTTATGAGATACTTGTATTTGTTGTGTGCCCTAAAGAAGTACTCACAGAGGTAAAAAGTTTAGTTATTTTTGTTAGCTGAACATCAGAAGAGAGGTGGTATTTTGACAGCACTTTGCTGGGGACAGAAGGAGGAGGAGACCAGGGAAGGGGGAAGGGGAGAATGGGTAAATCTCATTTCTCTGGGGGGAAAAGGGGAGGCTGGCACCATGCAGGCCAGTATTTGCCATCCTTTAGGTCATCATTGTCTATCTTTTTCAAACTGCTGGCATCTTAAGTATCTACAATTGGTTCCTGTGTTTGCGCAGCGTACTATCTTACTTCGTCAGTTCAAAGGGCTCAAATGATAAACAGTCTGAACAGTGTGTCCTTCTTCCTCTACGGTCTCTGCTGTGTATAGCGTGAGGCTACTTCTTCCTGTCTAAGTTGTGGTTGATATGTTGTAGAATTTGCTACTTTAACTTGCAAAGGCCTGGTTTTTACTATGCACGTTCTTGTGACCAAGACATTTCTTGGAAAGTGCCTGTGATAGCAAATTGTGTGATCTTAAACTGGACAATGCGATAACTCACCACAGGGGTTGATGTATGGGATGCAGCTGCTCTTCTGGAATGATCTTTTCTGCAGTTTTATCTACTTTAGAGGGCTACTAGAAGTCAGGACATGATAAAAGTTTGGAGGGAATGGACTCCCTTTGGGACGTGTTCTTAACTACTCGTTTGTTGGTTTAACAGAAAGCCATTTCAGGAAGCTCGTCGACAAAAACATAAGTCTGTCAAGTGGGCTTTCTGATGTGGCTTCTATAAGATATTGCTCTGCTTTTCATGTTTCCTTCATTAGTTTGTACGGATCGGTGTACACAAACCTGTTTGATCAATTTTTTGATGAAATCTTATTCAAGCTTTTTCTTGGGCAGAAACTGAAGCAATATGGTACTACAGGAGTTAGCGCAGAAGTATATTTGGCTGCTAAGCGGGTTTGTTTTTTCCGCGTAAGACTTGGGGCTTAGAACAAAATGAGTATTGAAAGGTAAAGAGTATGTTTGAGTGAATTCCTACATAATGATAACGTATTTATCAATCGGTAGGTCTGACCTATGACTAAGTTTTACTCTATTCACAAAAAGAAATTATTTCCCAATAGTATGAATGGAGTAGGATAAGATCTGGGTAGTAGTGCCTCTATTGCATTTATCGAAATTGCCCACGTGAGTATGCCTTTGCCAACATGATGAGGCTTACATTCATTAGATCCAGTGGACAGAACGTGTTTTTTTTCAGTGCAACCCCAGCCTTACCATGTGTCCCCTATGGGATTTCTAAAACCTTCCTTGAGTGCTGAATGCCCTGGGGTAGCTGGGATTCAGGTGTGAGCGGGCGAGAGCTGGAGAACAGAGTTAAGGGATCACCAGAGCTGGTGTCAGCGCCACTGAGGAACTGAAAGCTTTGGGTAAACACACAGGAAGGGGCTGGGCAGGAGAAAGAGGAAATCCTCTGTTGGATGTTCTGGGTTCAACTTGTTCAGAATACATTGCAAGAGTCATTTGAATGTGCCGTTACGGCGTAGCAGAGCATGCAAATGGGATTCAAAGTACATTTTTGTAACTACAGACCTACCGTTGCAAAAGATGTGCTAAGCTATGCAAAGGCTAGAGGGAAGCGTCGCAGACCGTGAGGGGTGCGGGAAAACTTGCCTTTGAAGCAGCTCTCCTGCTGTGTTGCTGGCATGGCACTTTGTCTTCCTTTTTCTGTCTTGCGAGGCCTTTGCTCTGGCATTGGTTTCCAGCTGCACTTGCACTGGCTGCGAGAGAGATTGCAGCAGCTCTCCAGGCGCTGGCGGAGAAGCACCGGGCCATATCGAGGTGAATGCTAAGCCAGTTTCTCTTGGGATGTAGACGGTCTGATTGATGGTTTCTACTAGGCAGGTGGTGGAGAGCAGTATTGCCACTAGGCCTGACCAGGAGAGCTTGCCTCCTCTGAAAAGCTTCCACTAAATTTCCTTGTAGGCAGTTCCCATCCCTCTGCCATGACACTTACCGGTGTGTCTGAAAAAGTCTTAGAGCCACACTGCTTCAACTGTCTTCATTACTGATAATGTGCTGTGTTTGGGGGTTTTTCTCCCCAGTTTCCTGGAAAACGCCATGATTTAGCCTTTATTCTGCCGTAGCAGTACTCCCTTCCTACCGCCGTTTCCTTTTCTCTTCTCCCATCATTCATTTCCCCAGCATCATTCTGTTGTTTCTTTCTCTCCAGCTTTGTCTTTGGGACTGTCACTGGTATAAGCTGTTTAGTTCATCTCTTGATTTAGATCTCTGTGCAGCAACTTTTCTTCTTCCCCTTCCAGAAAAGTAAGTCCCAGTACCTTTCATAATCTAATTATAATTTGTAATCTACTTGTGCTACCCTATCGGGAATATGTGCCCAGAAATACGTACCCCCAGCCTCTCGAAGACGTGTGAAGTCCAATGGAGTACCAACCTGACAGTACCAACATGGTCTTCACAGTGTTTTAGGAAGCCTGTGCCTCCTTACAGGGCAGCTTTGTACTTCTATAGATCACCAAGACAACTCTTCTGTCTAGAGCATGTATTATATGTAGGTGTGACCTAACTTTAGAGCCAATTACCACTGTTTACCACATCTGATTTAAAATGGTGACCTCAACCTTTCTTGAAACAGGTTAGTTTCTATCTTGAAAATGGTCGGCGTGGATTGTCTTCTACCCCTTTGTCTGCTGTTCTGTGACCTTTTCCGGTCAAGTTTTATTTCTGTTGTATGCAGGAGGTTTATCTGTGCTGTCTAGTGGCACATGTGAGAGGTTTTTGAGCCAGCATTGGCCCTCCTTGTAAATCCACCTGGTTGGGTGAAGCAGAGCATGGTCTTGTTGGCATGCGTGCTGGCTTATGAAGAAGAAACCAAAGTTTGGTATTGTGTGGGTGTGGTGCTAAGGCAACAGCTCGTGTTCCAGGATTTCCATGCTGTGCTCCTCAGTGGCGACATGCCCCATATGCTCTGTCCTCACAGAAAGTGAAACTTAAGAAATTTAGCTTTGGGAAGGCATTGCAAGTTTTGAAGAACAAACTTCAGCAGAGCCAGCACCAGCAGAAAGGAGATTTGACTGGTGAAGTGAACAAGTGGGGAAAAAGGTGCTTCAGGTGAGGTGTTTCTGCTCTTGATGGAGCATTTGAGCAAGTCTGAGGGCATTAGATACAAGTGTCATAAAATGCAAAATTCAGCATTTGAATAGCTTATTTGAATCAGAGATCAGAACAGTAGTATCTTCTGTAACGTATTTGATTATGTACAACGGCAGTCTTCTGCTAGGTTTAGATGGTGAAAAGTCCTTTTCCTTGCTCCTGCAATAAAAGGTGTGGTATGACACAGGAAAGTAATTTCTCTTTTGAGCACAGAATACAGTTTCAGTGATGTGACTATATTTTGTTTATTACATGTTCTGTATCTTGTGATGCTGATTGAGATTATGTGCTTTCCTAGGGACTATAATTGTCTCAACCCCATTAGTTATCATCCTTTGCATTCTTACTTAATTGTTTTTTCTCCTTTTATCTCTCTGCTTCTACAGTCTTCTCTCTTTATTTATTTCTCAGCATCAACCCCAATTCTGACCTCTCAGGGATTTCAGCCTCCTCTCCTACACCTTTTCTCATGTAGTTTGTGTTGTCCTGAGAACGTCCCACATGTGCCCAACAATCAAGCAGTCTTACTTGTTTTTAAAGTGACTTTTTTGCACAACGCTTAATTCTCTGGAATTCAAATGTAATTTCATTGTGGAGTCAGTACAGTTCTCTTGAAACAAACATTGTGAACACTGATTTATTCTTCGTTCTTGCTTGGAAAGGTAGCTGCATGGTCTACAAGTGCTAAAGTCGCATATGGACCAATGGGGCTTGTGCACAGTCTTAAGATGTTTTTATTTGGTACAGTGTAATCACGTGGCCTGCCTATGAGCTATATATTTGATATTTTAAGTTACAAAGGTTATAAACTTGAATGAGCAGCCAGTATGATCGTAATAATAGTACTGTGAAATTCTTGCAGTCTGCGGTATGAATGTGTGTCAGGGACTTCCAGTTTACCATGAGTCAAAATCTGCCATAATTATTGTGCATCATACTCATTAAGGTCCGTGTTCTGCATTTTGTTTAGAAAGCCCTGGCCTGAGTCTCTCAAAGCCTGCAGAGCCCCTGCAAGTTTTGTGCAGTCACTTACAGGCTCAGCACCTGGTTGAGTGGAACTTACTGTGGTTGTTACTGCTAGGTCTTCATCTGCTACCAATTGCAAGGCTCTTGACCATTAAGCAGGGCTAGAAACAACACAAAATACTAAATGCTGTGCAATCCAGTAACAATACATTGTGAATACAGCCATGTTGATTGTTTTTAGAGAGAGAAAACTTGAAACTTCAAGGCAAAGTCAAAATAGTAGCAGCAGTCAAAGCATTCATCAGTTTCTGAAAATGAAATAAATTAACATATTGAGCAAATGCAGAATGCTTCTTCAAGTCAGTCCTCCACTCAGAACTTCTATTTGGAATAGAATAACTTCTCTCAAATTTAAAAGAACTTTAATCAACATAATATTCTTGCATAGATGCTGTCCCGCTGATGTGGGGAGCTCTGTGTTCATTCTTGCCCTTGAGAAAGATCATCTGCAAAGACATACATGCGTTTAAAATCCAAGGTCTCCAGTTCTTCCTTTAAACGTTTGAAGCAGGAATAATCAAGTGAAGCATCACACCAGCCATTCACAACCCTTCCTCAAAAGCAAGTTTCCACATTCCCACTCTCACTCCTCTCTGAAAATAGAAAGTATGTAAAATATTTTTAATTTTTATTAACTTTAGAGAAACTTCATATTCATGCTCATTGTGTGCAACAAATGTGAAAAGCAAGCTTAGAAACTCGGCTATAAAGTCCTACTCCATGTTCGTTCAGTGACGTATTTCCTTTTACACTCTTACTGTCACTCTGGCTTAAGCATGTAGTTTCACAAGACTTGAGTTAAAGTGTGCTTTTTTGTTTATACGTCAGGCTTTCAGACTTGAATTGGTGGAAATTTGCAGTCCTTCAGGATATCTTTGGTAGGCTTATGCAGAGTGTTTTTAAAAAAAAAGTTATTAAAAACCCCAAACTGTTCTCAAGGACTTAATCTGAAAAGCTCCCAAAATAGCTTATGGTATAGCTCTTTAAGTTCTATTTATTGTGTTTGCAGCAAACTGTTGGTTCAGACAATATCCTTTGGTGTCCCTGCATGTATTTTGCAACAGTTGCTTAGAACAGTTTACTAAGCTGGATGAGAAATCAACTGGAACATGCCTGTCAAATGAATGTAATTAACACAGAGTTTAAAATTAAGTTAAATAAATGATTTATAAATACACCTCTTTGACGTGCCAGAACCTGGAGTACACCCTTGAAGTTAAGGGAGGTTCTGCTACTCACGCCGGTGAGAACATGACAAAGTGGTTCCTCACAGGAATACTTACACAATTAGTGCTGAATGTTCTTCTATTATCCCTGTAAAGATTAAATAGCACAAAATTTCATTTTTTGCTAGTGTAATTTACTGGCACCGGATTTGACAGTGTCTTTTTTTTTTCGAGAACTCTTGCAACTTCCTCTTGCGACTTAAGAAAACTTGTCCAAGCTTTGCGAACTTCCAGGAGGAACTGGACTCTGACTAAGAGTGTTAGCCCACATCAGCGTGAATGATTTAACCCTAAATTTTCATCTGAGCCTAGAGTTCATTCTTAAAACCGTATTAGGTACCCCAGTACAAAGGCCTGTGTTTCAGGAGAGTTCCTCTGTGTATATCTAGTGCTGTACAGCTAATGAAAGACAAAACAGTCTGCTGGAGAAGTAACCTTTTTTTGCAACTGAACTATATACTGGCTTTTGAAGAGGGTGAAAGAAAAATCTGTTTTTCTTTTTTGAGTTATTTGTGAAATTCAGTGCTTTAGACAAGTGCCCAAGGCATAATATAATATGATTATAACAAAAATCCTATGTTTAAGTTGCAAGTTTGGTCATGAGGATGTGTCAGCATTTAAATGTGGAGGTGACAGCAGATGAAGAAGCCCTCTGAGCAGGATGGTAAATGCAGTGTGGTGCAAAGTAATATGAGTGACAATGTAGCCAGGTTAGTACAGACTTAGGATCCATGGACACAGAAGTCATTCTGCATTAATTCAGTCATGACTATCTTAACTATCTTAATCCATGTTGAAAGTAGATTGTAGAATGCATAAAAGCAGGTAAGGCTTATAACAGTTGATTTATTCCATGGGGATATGGTTACCTGAATTCGAGTGAGCAAAAGCTAATATGCACTAATGATCTGCTCCCGCTTTCCCCCTTTTATTAAACACACTGAAAACAGAAGATAAACCCAAAGGAGAAGTGGTATACTTTCTATGAGGACACCGTCGAAACCTTCATCAGGACTTGTTGGCTGTGAATTTGCTGTCCTCCATCATGTTTTCCTTGACACGTTGTGATAATTTCATAATTTTTGAGTTCCGTTTACAGTATAGCAATGGGTTTGAATTACAGACGCATCTCAAAGCAAGAGATCACATCTGCAAAAGACTCTTTATTGCCAACAACATCTTTAACTAGTTGAAGGCCATGTTCATAAGTAAACATCTTCTCCCCTTAGTCATAGTAGCTATTAATGATTCTCTCTAACAAACATGCTGTCAATACATCTGTCCAGGCATGTGGAGGTTAAGCATTAGGCTGCCTTTCTTGAATGAGATGAAGGTTTCAAGTATGAGCTGCTACCTGCAAATATACCTTCCTATGTGTCTTCTGGAGGGGGTAGACAGAGTGACAAATTTCAGTTGAAGAGCTAGCTGGGGTGCAGCCTGATGATGATATTAAAGAGAAATCTTAATTTTCCCCAAACTCATTAAACGTTAGCAAGCTGCTCATTCTGTCCTGTCTTGTTTTCTGAGGCTCAATGAAACCAGGACAAGCTAACTCTGATTTCTCTTTCATGTATCACATAGTAAGTGTAGACATTAGGTACTGCAAAGTAGCTCATGCAGGGCCACTTGTTACTCAGTGTGATTTGTTTGTGTGGCTGTGCCTTTGGCTTCAAGTACATTGACGGGTAGGTTGAAATCAACACCTGAGTAAAACCACCATGTGTATAAAGTGGGCATTTTGGACTGTTCTACTGATGAAGAAACCCTTGTTTTGGGAGGCTAACTGTGTGTCTGTGACGGAGAAGGGGAGAGAGAGGAGCTAGGTAAGTACTGTTGGGAGTGAAGAAGGATAGGTCCCAGACCTGTGTTCTCCAAAGGAACGGTGTGAAGCTTGTCCTTCTGCCCTTCTGTCGCGTCACTTTTTATGAGGATGATGTAATTTGGGCTACTCCCGGACCTCGGTCCAAAACCTTGCTGTTTTTATATGTAGTTTCTCATTTTCCTATGCCACAGTCATTGCTCTAGTCATTAAAAAGGGACAGGAGAAGAGTCTTTCTACTACTGGTAGACATGAATGTCTATAAAACTCAGGGCAAACATTAGACTACTGAAACTTTAGCATACTGCCATTATTGGCCAAAGTCATCAATTTAAAGCTGAAAAAATTGTATGCGAGTCATAGATACACTCAACTTGGAATGTAGACGTAGTCCTTGGGGTTTGCTAGCTGGAGTGGGACACTTCCTAATCCTTAGGAAAAATTACTTTCCTCTTCAATGTAGTTGTTTGGCCAAATTTTCATCTGGAAAGGGAGATTTGGTTATATGGTTCTTTGTCATTACTGAAGTTCACAGAATGAAGTTTTTTACTTGTAGAGAAAATGATATTTTTACTAGTAGTTTGCGTAACACTTTTAGGTCTGTAAAGTATTTTGGGAACCTTCCCTTTAAGTTGGTTAAATTGTTGGTACAGTTTTTCTCTGTTCCATTTCATATGATCCTTTTGAAGAACTTGATAGAAGTTTGTTCTGTTTTGACAAATTAAGGTGTTATTTGACCTTTTCCCCTATCCTCAAAAGATATAGTACGGTGGAAAAAAGTTGAGGAAATGGAAGATGCAGTTGCCTGAGGGCTGGCAAAGTGAATTAATTCACTGTTGATACTGATTCAAAATTCTGGAGGATGCAGTTGAGGCAAATGATTGTAATAAAATGACGCTAGTGTTACAAGGTCAGAAAACAGATGTTAGCTTAATGTAAGACCCGGTTTAAAATCAGTGCCAAAAACACTGACTATGTGAATCTGGAACATTGGCATAATATATAAAGTCTATTATGCAATGTTAACAAAATTACAATCTTGCGTGGATTAACTTTCTTATGTTTTGGTATTTTTCTTCAATTGCATAAACAAGGAAAAGTATCAGTAGTTTGTATAAATTATAATCTGCTTCATGTCAATGTAATGTTTTGTTTCAGAATTTTATTTCCATCCTTTTACAGATATTATAAGGTTATTATGCTATCACGATTACATTAGTTATTTTCAGTATTTCTTCTCTATTTTTTGATTCTAATTTTTTTTTTACTACTGCCAAAGTTCCTGCATGCTTTTAAGAAATCTAGGCAAAAACTGTGGTGGATTTATAGAAAAATATAAGATGCTTCTTTCTTGGTCAAGGCCCCCCACCCCTGCTAGAGCTACGTTTCATGTCATCAGCTATGATGTTATTTATTATATATCATAGAATCACAGAATGGTTTGGGTTGGAAGGGACCTGAAAGATCATCTAGTTCCAACCCCCCTGCCACAGGCAGGGACACCTCCCACTAGACCAGGTTACTCAAAGCCCCATCCAGCCTGGCCTTGAACACTTCCAGGCATGGGGCATCCACAACTTCCCTGGGCAACCTGTTCCAGTGTCTCACCACCCTCACAGTAAAGTAAATATATGTTATGCTATCATTTATGAGTTCCAACAAAGATCATGTATCATTTAGCTGAGCATGACTTATTCTCACCTCCAAGACTTAAAGGGTACACAGACAAAGGTTGGACTGTGGATTAGTATCATTTGAATATACAAAACTGTTTACCTGAACCGATACAGTTAGTCTTACCAAAGCACTCCTATTTCAAAGGCTGCGGAGGAAAAGTACATAATCCTTAAACCCCACCTGACCACACCTGGTTTCTATATAACTGTATTGGATCACTTCATGCTTGGGAGTCTGAGGTGTGATAATTTGAATCACTTATTTTCTATTTGGTATAGCAATGCATTAATTAATGTTGGTTATTACATAGCTAAAAGGCCTGGACTAGTAAGTAAAAAAAAAAAGGAGGGGGTACAGCATAAAAGGTTTCTCCCGTGTGTGCAATGGAACACATCAATACACCATTAATACAACAGCAGGTATTTTATCTCGCCAGGAGTTTCCTGATCTGGTGTCAGCTGTTGGGGGATCTTTGCTGTATGATGTAATACACAGACCACTTCCACTGTAGTCAGATGGCAGCACACCTTTTTTTCCCTGTTCTAACTCAAACTTTGATTTTAAAAAATCTTTAAATTAGGAAATGGAGTTGAATTATGAATGTTGCATAGGTCTACCCCTGATTTCAATATGCAGGCCAATGTGAGAGAGGAAAACAGGACGCCAAAGGGTGGAAGAATGAGTGTCAGGAATGTCAACGAGAACAGCAGTCAGCTAGGTAATGAGTTCAAGAAAGGTTTCTGCCAACCCAGACTGGTTTGGTCGGACTGAGATATTTGTGTGCTAAGATTGGGAAGCTGGGCTCTGAAGCGGAGGAACAGAAGTACTGTTGCAGGGCTTAAAACTGAGTGTTGCAGAGGAAATAGAAACATGACTGATTTATAACTGTAGTAGGACATAAGTGTTGGAGAGCATGAAGGTGACAGTGTGATACTTTCTGTAACTGATATAGGAAGACGCTAAAAAATAATCTGAGGTAGCATGGACAAAATAGAATTTGTCTTGGTCGCAATCGCTGAGGAAGGAACTGTGAAAGAAGCTGAACGGGGTGGTGGTGCCTGTCTGCTGCACTTCCCCAAACTCTTGGCAATACCTCTCTCTGTTGCCTAATGTTATATTAGAATTACATTAAGACTTTTTTTTTTTTTAACACTGTCATTTGCAGTGAAAAAGTAAGGATTCCCCTTGTGATATTAGGAGGTATTAGAAACACACGGGCAGCTGAAAACATTGTGCAGAAAGAACAGTCTGGCAAAATAATGGGGAGAAATTTAATATCAGGGTGCCAGGTCATGCTACTGGAGATAGGAGAGGAAAATCTGCTGTGACAACAGTTTGTCATTATGAAAAATAAAACAAACTTGAGTGCCTTAACTGATCACGAGGGGATTATAAAGGCTAGTATGATTGATGGAAGTGTGCAAATAATAAATTAATCGCTGGAATTTATTGGGTGATGTATTTCTGTAGATGGAAGAAATAGAAATATTATTTCTTGCAAAGCATTGTTGAATGTCATTTTGGAACACCTGACCAACTCCAGCCTCCTGCCCTTTAGAGGGGTGAGTTCAAACTGAAACAGAGGTGGAGAAGGGCTCCGAGGATAACCAGTGGAAATGGAAAAGACTCAGAGGGTTTGGTCTTTAAAGCCTAGAAAAGAGACTGAAAGAGATGTGACTTCTTCCTAACCGCCTAAGAGGATGAAGGGCTAAATGCCATTATTGTCCCCAAAACATGCTTAAGACTGGGAATTAGGACACAGCTTCGAAGCCAAGTGGAGTGAGCAATAATATTTTGTTCTTACCACCAGCCATTAACCTCGGTAAAAATGGAGCTTGGCGAACTCGTTTCTGAGCTAGTACGATGCGATTGCGATAAACTAGATAGCTCTGTTACCTTGCTCTGATAGAAGTGCACCCTTGGAAAATTTGAGGGTTTGACTTAAATGAGAGTAAATTTGAGGAAATCTCACAGTAACGTTCTTGTTGCAAACTTTTCCACAACACTACTATTTGGGTTTTGGTGGTTACACTAGGGATTAACTTGTTTCTCTTCTTTGCCTGTTTATATGTATGTCAAAATATTGTTTCAGGTTTGTCTCACCTTTTCCCCCAAAAAGATCGAAGCAGCTAAGGAATTCCTCAAATTTTCTCCTTTTTAAAAAATGCTGTCAGATGGACTACTGCTTCTCACGTGGCAGGAATTTTGTACGCCCATGTATATGTGTATCATATGAGGGATCAATTCAGTTTGGGAGGCATATGGATGATGTAATCTGGACCTATAGAAATAAGTTACATTTAAAAAACATAAATTAAAATACATGAGACGAGGAGTGACCGAGACATACATAGCGTTTTCATCAGAAAGGCGAGGGAAGGACAAACTGCTTAAGTTCCCCTAGTTGGTCTCCAGTGCAAAAACAAGATGTAGGAAGTGAAACAAGCCCAAGATGAAAGCTGACCCAGGATTTCTGTGTTTGCAAGAATCTAGTTTGATGAAAGTTACCAGGAAGTCAGGACTCACAGTGTATATATAGAGTATTATATATATTATATTATTAAATATAGAAATACATATTGTATATATAATGTGATGAATTGCAGGTATAAGAACAAGGTTGAACAACATAAAAACTGGTCATTTGTGAGACAACCAAGGAACAGGAATCCACTTATGTTCAGTTGCGCTCCAGTTTAATTCTTTCACATTACTCCCAACCACAGATAATTTATTTTTGTCACTCTTACTCGCACTCTGGTCTAGTTACCACATCTTCACTGGCACAAATATGTATAGAGCAGTGCTGATGAGGCTTTGCTGAGCCCTGCCACCTCAAATTAAACTTCTCCTCTGGGTTCCTTGGAGGTTGCTTTGCCGTTCTGCACCGTGTGATGACAGGTCAGAAATGAACCCAGGTTTCCCAGGCCTCTTGGAGATGGTCTTCCTCATAGTCCCAATAACAGAGGTATAGAAGATCGTTGCAACACTCAGGTTTTGCAGATGATGTGGAAGCAGGTCAACACAGAGAGAGAGTCAGCAATAAAGGTGAAGATAAATGAATTCCTTAAATTTCGTATTTTTCCCATTTTTTTCATGGAAGATGTAGAAAGTTGAGTGAAGGTACTGAAAAAGCCTTGTGTCCTTGAGCAGAGTGGGCTTATGATTCTTCCTCCCCAGCAGTTTTAGATCTAAGTTGATCATCTGAGTTTGTTTGTTTTTTGAGACACTTCTGCCGTGACCTTGAGGGTAATGCAGAGAAGTCTCACATTCTCAATTATTCAGGAGATCTGATGAAGGCATCACTCTGTTACCTCTGGCTTTGTAACTTGTGAAGTAGCAGCGTACCAGCTGACATTAAAGTCCAGAATGAAATGTCTAAAACAGAGGAGGGAAAAGATATTCTTTTCCATTTTTGAAAGAGGTGTTAAAAAATAGAATTATTTACCCATCCGCTCTCTAAGCTGCTTTAAAGCTCCAGATTTAAAACCAGTTGGTTTTTTTATATGTAGATGTAAATAATTGCTTCCTGTTCTTTGATTCAGAAGCTTAAATACAGAACAATGTTCAAGACTCAGAATAATTTGGGGGTCTTGATTTTTTTAATGTTTTTTTTCTTTATACATCTTAATGTGCATTCTCTCTCTTATTTGTTCTGCTAAGGAAAAACTTTCATATATATATATGCATAAGAAGTGTTGTGGCTTAAGTGAAGAGTTTACTGCTTATAAACATTGCAATTGAATACAAATTATTTTTTTTGTGTATCTGTTAAAATATATATGTATATATCTGTTAAAGGCCTAAGCCACCCACAGAATTGGTGTTTCTGTACCCAATTACTGACCTTTTGAACAACAGATATTTATTTGATAAAACAGAGTTGCTTGTGTACTCAGTGTTGTAGTTCTAATTCTTTTTAAAGTTAGTTTATTATTGGAAAAGCCAAAGTATAATGCATGTTAGTTGGTTTTTTACAAGTTTGCATTTTCTGCAAAGATTAAAATGAAGCCACTCTAAACTGCTGAAAAATCTGCGAGGATTTGAGAATCATTGTCATGAAGACATAACTTAGATGAAGAAAATCCTGGACATGTCAGGTGAATTTTTAGAAAATGGTTACTAATATGCACCGTAAATATTGTATGTAAGAGAATCACAGGGAGGAGAACAGTTGTGACCATGAGCAAAAAGAAAAATAAGATTGGCTTTGTAGATGATGCAAAAGATAAGCGCTGGGAGGAAATGAAACCTCGCACGCTGCTGGTGGTGGATGGATGGGCGACAGTCACACGAAACTTGACTGCTCACAGTGGGAAGTATTGTGGCTTTAGACACATTGCTTGGCTGGTAATAACAGCAAAAGGCAGAAAAAGCAGCAGTGTTTTGGGGATAGACAGCAGCTTTTAACCACGGAAAAATGTTGCACAAGCACCCCCGTAATCTGCTTCGAAATTAAGACCCAAGATGAAATGGGGGATTCAGAGGGAAAATTCAAGGCAAATGCCTGTGTAGGCATAAAAATCAATGTCTGGGGAACAACCTGCTGCAGAGGCTCCGTGTGATGGTTCTTACGGATACTCCTCTGGCTTTTCAAAGGCTGCCTGAGCTCAGATTCTTATCACCGTGCTGGAAATGTCAACTCAAGTACCTGTCCTTGCCTTTTAGCCATGAAATACAATATGCTCTTTGTTGAAAGAGGAGCTGATACTTTTTTAGTTAGCTGTTTATAAAAGTTAGCAGCTATGTTATACAGAGTTTCTTTTAATTGAATGTTTATCTTTCATGTCTGGAGGTGCGGACAGGACAATAAATGAGAAGCATGGATGAAAAGAAATAGCTCCTGTATTGCGAAGCTGTTGGAATGGGAAAGGTCTGAGTAGGGACTGGCAGCGTTTCTTCTGACATCTAAATTATTTTTATCTCTGACAAACAATAACATAGCTTCATTTGTAACACTGCTGCCCTCTCTGGATTGCTCTTTGCTTACCATATTCTTTTTCTGTTTATACCTGCGCAATATGCTTCCTTGATGCTCATTGTGATACGGCAACAGAGCGCTATGCAAATAAACATTTTACACCAAGTGAAATATTTTATTTATGCCTGAATGAACTTCCCCCCTTCGGATTTTCCTTATGACTACTCTATAAGCTAAGAAAGATGTGCACTGCATACACGTTTTGTACTTCAGTGTTTCTTTTTTGTATGGTTGAATGTTTGTGAAGTTAACTTCGGTAATCATAGAGCATTTTGTATTTCGAAATCCATTACAATGTGTGTTGATTGAAACTCTCCCATCAGTACTTGCTGTTTATACTGGCCCTATGAACCTTTACGTTGATACCACGTTCAAAACTGTGGGAAAGACCCAGATTAGACTGCAGTAAAAATGTATAATACTGTGCTGGAAACTAATAAATCTGGCATTGCAGGTGAACTGAGCAATCACTGAGCAGAAGCTTTTGAAACCAAGACAGTTACGTTTGCTTTGGGCATAGGACTGATCTTTGGAATTTTAAATGTGCCATCCGGAACACAGTGCACACAGCTTTACAGAGAGCTAGCATGTACAGAAATTTAAGATCTTGTGGCCTCTTTGAAGAGTTCAAAAATCTTTTGTTTCACAGTATCAAAAGAACATGTGCTCATTGATCCAGTTTCTACTGCTTAAAAACTATTTTTCAACTTTGTTTATGCTGTGTCTCCATTGTCTGCCTATACTTGTTTAGAAATACATAAGGTCAGAAAATTAAGTATTAAATTACATGTTATAACTATATTGATATATATATAAAGTGCTAAACATTTGTTTTACGTTACTGCATATTTTTCATATTTTTCTTTTGCAAGATTTAAGAAGCTTGTTTCATAAAGAAGCCGAAAGTCTCAGGATGTGTCTACATCAGCATTTTAGTTACATCAGGATCCCACTCCTGAAGCAGTTGTCCCCACTTGCTAGGCTGTAGTTCATGTTGTGGAGTAGACTCGGAGTGCAAGACCGGGACCACTTTAGGAAGCTGCAGTGTGAGGATTACCTTTAAATAAACCCTTACTATGGTCTTGCTCCTACTGAACATTTAGTCCTTGGGGCTATACTGGACCGAACAGGGCAATAACCCCCCCTTGAAGCAGGTATGGGCTTCAGAACTAACTGCTGGGGCTATCTGCTAATGTAGACCAAGGTAAGTCCTGTGAGGATCCCGGGCTTTCATCTCCATGTGCTTCATGATGAGGCTCAGGATCTTCTCTGTGTTTGGTGCCACCACATGTGTTATCTTGCATACTGTATTTGTGTGATTGCACGTGGCACCAAGGCAGCTTCTGTGGGGCTACAGGGCACCTGCACATTGGTATTACTGATCCCTTGTTGATACTGTCACCAACAAATGCTAACCTTGAGCTTACCAGCATAACCTCACAGCAGGCTTACGTTACAGCTGTTCATGTGCTTTAAGCTGCAGAAAAAAAAAAAAAAACTGAGTAAAAATCCTTTTCCCTGGGTTTACAGCAGCACTGGGCAAGCTGCAGTCTCTAAAGATATCTTCAGCTTTCTTACAGCAGTAGGGAAAGGAATTTTTGGCTGACAACTTAGATCAAATTACCTTATGCCCTCCACTTTAGCTGTTTATCCTGTAGAAGCAGAACTATTCAAGAGCAAAAAGATTAGCACTTAGGTGGCTCTATACCTGATCTTGCAGATGCAGCAGGTAATTAAACACCGGGCTTCCTGATGTCTAGGGTGGGCGTGCAAACACCAGCGTGACTGTGAGTGTGCAGAAATTCCCTGTGAACCATTAACTACAGGACAAGAGTCTTCTATATATCCACAATTATAAATAAATAAATAAATAAAATCCTTCTCAGTATTTCAAAACAGATAGTATGTAACCCATGTAGAGTGGAGAATTTGGGAAAAATCTTCCAATGGGTGTTTTTACAAGCTGAAATTAAGCATTGAAGATGTTTGCTTCTAAGGGAAGATCCTGGCTGAAGGTGCCCCCCAGTGCCTTCAAACGAGTATGGGAACACTGAAATGTTGACACACAAGAAGAGGAAACTGTATTCTCTGCCTCTGTGGGATGATGATGCCTGGTCAGTGCCCATTGATTTTCTGTATGATTCCTTTTATTTTTATTTCAAGAGAAGACGAGAAGGGGAGCAATGAGTTCTCATGCTGCTTTTAAGCCCGTATCACAGTTGGCTGCATCGCTGCTGAAATCTCACGGGCAGCCCAGATTTGTTGGCAATGGGTGACAAATAATTTGCAGAAATGGTAGGCGACGAGGTACCCTCCTCTCATTTTTAGAAGACAGCGTTCAGCCCATGGATAGGACAGTGCATCTGTCGTTATGTGGTGCTTCCTCAAGGGCAGGATGGGAAATTAAATGAAGGTGATGTGGGAAGTTGAGACCTGCCACAAGGGAGTGCTTGTGGCCTTGGCTTATTATTATAGTCCGTTACGATCATGATTATTACCAGTGTTGTTACAAAAGTACAAGTCTTAATATGAACCCAGACCGATCGGGCTAATTTTCCTACCTACAGGTGTGTAAGGCACCGTCCCATTGAAACAGTTGTGTCTGCAGGTGGACACTTTACAACTTTACTGTTTGCTATGATGACCTTTTCTATCCTAGAGATGAAGGTAAAGGTGAGGTGCAGTATAGGGTGTTAGGATCTGCTTTAGCTTTTCCAGCTGTGTTTTAGTCAGTGCTGGTTTCCTTAGCCCGTACGTTCACTGAGCTCTCATTCTAGGTTTTACATTGTTCTTCAAAGAACTGGCTTTAAAGATTAATTAGGGCAGGGGGGGAGTGAGAGTGTGTGCCTGCAAGGGAAAATGTGGCTGTGAACCTAGCATTAGAGCACTGACCTGAAAGGAGGGAGAGAGGAAGGAAGGGGAGGTTTGAAAAGCATTCATGGTGGATTCTTTGAAGAGTAAGTATAATTACTGTCCTCTGAGGGAGGAATATAGAGATAATGTTGTATATGTGCTTGCTGAAGTGCTATGTAATTACATCGTGGGATTAGCAGTCAAGTTCCAGTCATGTAGATGCTAACAGCTGTATCTCATCTGATTTAGCATGGATGCGCATCCTGAGAAGGATTACCCTTCTAAATTGTATTGAAGAAGAAATACTTGCGTGGTGATTTGCCGTCACTGATGCACACATCGGCTGTTTTAGGCTGCTGTAACAGGCCTGTTTGAACAAGGAGATTCATTACGGAAGGTCACAGTAGCAGCGTACCTGCCATGGAGCTGGGACTGCACAAGTCATCAGCCTCATGCGAGACGGGGATTTGAATCACAGGGAGCTCCCTGCTAGCCTGGCATAGGCAAAATGAAGTGGGGAGACAGGTGTCGCTAAATCCAGCTGCACTTCTCATCATTTGGACTAGAGTTTTTTTCTACATCTTCCGAAGCAGCCTTTTCTCTAAAACGTACAGAAATAAGGTGTCGCTACAGTAATTACATTTTTCTTATATCTATTCTGAAGCTCACAGAAGTATCAGGAAGGTGTAAGGGGTTTCAGGGGGGTGAGGGAGGCGATTGGGGAGAAAAGATGATAAATCTGAAAATATTGAAATGGTAAATAACTATTTTGAAATATTTACTTCATCTGTGGATGGAGACAAGAAGTCGTTTCTTCCCTTTGCAGCAGAAAAGAGCTTTCAGTGTGTGTTCCTAACCTTCAGTTGTTCTCCCCGTGGACTATTGTGTATTAAAAGGAAGCAGGGTTTTGCTGCATAGCCCAGATGATTGCATGGCAAACGGCTTGGTTTATGGCATAATGTTTTTTGTTTAATACCTTTTTTATTCCAACAGGAAATATGGGATGTATAAAATCAAAAAGGAAAGAGAATCAGCATGGAGATGGGCTAGATTTGAAGAATCAACCAGTACGTAAAACTGAACGAACTATTTATGTGAGGGATCCAACGTCCAATAAACAGCAAAGGCCAGTAAGTAGATAGTCTCAGGGGAGAATTCCAGTAGCAAGATCAAAGCATGACTGGCATAACTTAAATTTCAATCCAAAGCACATGCATGAGGAAATTCAAATGAACATTAGTACACAATCGGGCTCTTAGTGTTGTGCAGTTCACCCTCAACGAATAAGTACTTAAAGAAATAAAAAATAAAAATTGGTGGTTTGTTGCTTAATTACTTATGTTTGTCATAGTTTTCTGCATGAAAACCGTAATCCTTGGAGATGCTTGATCTAGATATAGCTACGTCTGTAGAAGAATGCTAGGTGACTTTAGAAAACCTGAAGTAGTTTAGAACCATTTTTAAAAGCATCGCTGTTGCATTTCTAATAGCTGTGGAATCCAGGTGTTAATTATTCTGTTTAAAAAGGCTGAGATAATCACGGGTGGTTCTTCACCAGCTCTAGTCAGCTTTTGTTTTATTCCCTGAAGGCCACTACTCGACGTGGCACGAGGGACATAGGTAAGGACGGGAGGGGAGCGGAGGGCGCAGGGAGCAGCACTCTGCTGCAGGAGGAACAACCTCATGGTGGTTCCATGTGTGCTGCCTGGTGTTACAAAGGAAGGGGAATCCCGGCGGGTACCAAGTGGGTTTGCTATTTTGCAGATTGACTGGTACCTTTTTTCCGTGCTTCTGCGAGTGAGGGCCACCCTTCTCTCACCTCTCACCAGCTGACACAGTGGGCTTACCATGCTCTCACCGTGCTCTCAGTCAACGTACACACATCACAAACTACCATTTACTTTTTTTTCTTTTTAATTACTTCTTTTGTCTTGCATGATCTTAGCAGCATAACTGTGCTTTTAATTCTTTAGCATGACAGCTACATGTTAGTAACTGTCCTGTTAAAGTGCCCTGCATAAATCCTCATCAGCAGATGACACAAAGCTGCAAACTTCCTCCCCACATCTTGTGTCACACCTTCCCAAGGTCTGAGCTGCTCAATTCAAAATCTAGTGGGGACTTACTGTATTTTTATCTTTTGAAGAATGGTGGGAAAAGATTGGAGCATTTCCTTTTAATTTAAGGCATATAAGATGATACCAAAGCAACTGAATAATATGTATATTGTAACTGTAATGTAAGATTGTCGCAAAGATCTAAAACTGCTTAATTAAAGACATATTTTATTGTAGGCAAATCAAGAAGCACAGCTCTTACCAGGGCAGAGGTTTGTCACCGAAGGTACGTTTTCGTAGTAATCTTAACTGCTGTGTGCTGTGCCCATGTCAGCCTGCAAAATAACGCAAACATGCCTTTGGCTTTCTGCCTTTGTAGAAACAGAGGAGCATGGAGTCATTGTGGTAGCTTTGTATCCCTATGATGGCATTCATGAAGATGACTTGTCCTTCAAAAAAGGAGAAAAATTGAAAGTTATTGAAGAGTAAGTATGACAGTACTGATTGTATTGTAGTTTTTCTTTGGACTCATCTAATTACCTTCATAATTTTTTGGTATCCTAGTCAAAACATGAGTGTATTAATGGTAAGATGTGCAAACACAAATGCATGTGGAGCTGTTGGTAGGACTTGGCAGCTGCCCTTGGTAACAGCGACCAAACATTGCTGTGGTGGAGCTCTAAGGGGGCTTGAGTTCAGAGAAAAGATGCTGCTTCTCTCTGCAGTGCGGGCGAAGCTCTCAGCACAATAGAACCCAAATAACACTTTATAATTTTCCTTTCCTGTGAATACTAGTGTTTTTTCTGTTTTTCAGGCTGGGAGAATGGTGGAGAGCAAAATCTCTCACGACAAGGAAAGAAGGCTTCATTCCCAGCAACTATGTAGCAAAAGTAAACACCTTGGAAACAGAAGAGTGAGTTCTCCCAGGCTCTAAATCCTGGCAAACTACTTCTTCACCCCGGTGGTGTATCCTTTGTGGGTGGGGGAAAGAAATGGTTCTAACTCTTTGAAATATTTTTCAGATGGTTCTTCAAAGACATAACCCGAAAAGATGCTGAAAGACAACTCCTGGCTCCTGGAAATGGTCCTGGAGCTTTCCTTATCAGGGAAAGTGAAACATTAAAAGGTAGGCTTTGGGGTGGGTTAGTTTGGAATTGAGTTAAAAACATACAGTCAGTCTTCACAAAAATTGGCATGAAGTGGCACTGGGTGTGACATAGTCCTCGTGTCCTATTGCGTGAATTTTCTCCAGTTCTGTAGGAGTGAGAAGGATAAGAAAATCACCAGGAAAAGAGAGAAGAGAGCTTCAGGTTCACACCCAAAGTTGAGATAGGAAAAAAAATAAATGTGTGTGTGTCTGCATGTGTGATTACACTGACAAGAAGCAGGAGTGAACGGAGAGATCTTTTCCCTTCCTAACATTTGAGATTCCTTTACTGAAGGACACTTTTCATTGTAAACAGCAGATGCTGCATTTTATAGTCTCCCATTATTGGGTCTGTATCCATTGCTACAAGTTTTAAAATGTACTTAGTGCATAATAAGGGGTTTATACTTTTACACTGTCATGTGATTAGTGTGATTTTTTTTCCAAAAGCTTTTTGGTAAAGGTTTCTGCTGTAGACAGAGCTCTTTGTACTGTAAAGCTTAGTGAAGTCTCCAGACTCTTCGGCTGAGACTTTCAGAAAAGAATAGGAAGTTCTGTGTCTGGGCTCTGACAACAGCCTGACTGGATTCTCCAGCTGGATACTCTAACACTGTGTCCTCCAGAGAAAGATGCATGAATCCCTTCAGCAAAGTGAATGTCTATGGTCTCCACAGGCATTGTTTTTCTGGCCCTAAGATTGATTAGGTAGCTCTCTGTAATGGGCCCATATCGTTGTTTCTGTGCTGTCAAATGAAGACGCATAAATGAAGTTCTCAACAGAAGACTCCTAAAGTCAACATTGGCTGCTGAGAGTAAGACAAAGTACCCCCAAAACATTTCTTCCTGTCCCCTTCTGTCACTGGATCTGTGCGTGGGGAGAGAGAAGGCGCTGAGGTGGTTTCTTATCAGTTGAAAATGGACAAGAATTGTACGGGTAGAAGAAACGAAGAGCTCTGTAGTTTAGGGTAGATGCTCTGCTGCCCCATCTTAAGTCTCAGCGAAGGTTAGGCTCCCTAGGACTAAGAGATCTGCCCTCCCTCCTCTGTGCCTCAAGCTATCTCCAAGGTACCCTTTTGCTTGGCCCATGGCATCCAGTGTGTTCCTTTTCCGAAACGCTGATCTTCGAATTCCAGCTTCTGCCTGAGGAGTGTGACAGCCCTGGCCTTGTTTTCCCACTCTAGCTGTCTGTGGGGACTTGCTGCAGAAGTGGGCGTTGGACATGGAGCTGTCTGGCTCATGGAACTCCTAGCTTTGTTGAATAAGATTGAAAAAGAAAGTGTGACTGTAAGCATTTTGGTGACCGGTTCACGACCGGCTATTGGCTAACTTCCTCCTGTTGATTGCAAAATGCTTTTTGAGGAAATAGGGGATTAAAAAGAAAAACAGACAAAAAGGTGATTTTGTTAGGCTCAACTGTATATGTGTGGACGCTGTAGACTTTTGCTATCTGCTAATGATCGTTCTTTCTTTCTCCGCAGGCAGCTATTCTCTCTCCATAAGAGACTATGACCCACAGCACGGTGATGTTATTAAGCACTACAAAATTAGGAGTCTAGACAATGGAGGATTTTACATCTCTCCAAGAATAACTTTTCCCAACATCAATGATATGATCAAACATTATCAAAGTAAGTTGACTCAGTTTGTGGATTACTTAATAAATACAGCCATTATTTCCTGTAAAGGAAAAGAAATGCTTTCTTGTTTTGTTTCAAACCTTTTCATCTTTTTTTTTTTTTCTGAATAACCCAGGCATGCATGTTATCAAAGATAAAGTAAAACTGGTTGGAACCCAAGGAACGTTGTTATCATAATCAGACCTAACGCTGCTTGCTCTGCGGCATACCATTGTGAAATAAAGAATAGGTTTATAAAATGCTTCATCAAAGTTAGGATGACGTGAAACTACAGTAATTGACTGTGTTGTAAATAAATAAATTCTATATTTGAAAGTAAATTAACATTCACAATTAGCAGAAATACGTATAGACTTGTGAATATCTTCTTGCAGTGTTGAACATGGAATTGGTTTTTTTTCCTGTATTTTTTTTATTTGTTTGTTCGTTTATTTCTTGTGAATGACATTTTGAAGGAAGTAGAAGTCCATTGACTTCAAAGAAAGAAAATTGTACCCACATAGAATGTATACACCCATTATTTAAAAAAAAAAAAAAGGCGGTGGGGAGGAAGGGACAAGTTTCTACCCATGTTTTAGCTACAAAAGTGACTTTTAATTCTGCAAAACCTCCTATTGGGTAACTCCAAAATACGTGTTTTTAGTCTTCTAACTGGGAAGACAGAGATGAAAAACGTAGGACAGAAAATCATGTAGTAATTTTTCAAAGCCGCGCTGAGGCTTGGCTATGAGATTTCTCTGAGTTGTCAGACATGTGGTAATTCTTTGGCACGGATGGAAAACCTGAGAATTATTCTACATTTGTATTGAAGTTGTAGCTGGTCCGTGTCTGGAGAAAAAAAATAATTGTGACCTACTTATGCTTGCATGCACATGTGTCTGAAACAATGCTATACGAAAATTTAATGACAAATTCAGAGTACAGGTTCCAAGCCTGACTCCAGCGTACATCGTCATCAACATACTGACAGTAAACAAATCTTATATTTTATTTAGTTGGTACGAATGGTACTAAAAACACCTTAATAACCTGATGGTAACCAGATGCATGTGACACTTCTTTATTAAATTTCTATCGGAATACCAAATTTCAGTTCAGAGGTGCTTAAAGTTATGTGAAAGCACCAGAAAGGTTACATTTTCATCAAAACACCTGATTATTTTGAAAATTATTTTGTGCAGTGCACACCTGCAATTAAGTAATGTTTGTCTCAAGTCATGAGGAACAGAAGTGTAACAGACTTCCTATTTTGTTTTTCCTTTGAAAAACAGAGCAATCGGATGGCTTATGCAGAAAGTTGGAGAAAGCTTGTATTAGTCCCAAGCCTCAAAAACCATGGGATAAAGATGCATGGGAAATTCCACGGGAATCAATTAAATTAGTGAAGAAACTTGGAGCTGGTCAGTTTGGAGAAGTCTGGATGGGTAAGTTCATTCCTTTGGAAAGAGTATTTAAATCTGCTGAAAGAAGTGTCATTTCAGAGTCATTCACAATAGGAGTGGATGTGAACCTGGTCCAATAACCTTATAAATCCACAAAGTCAAGGCCAGAATATACCTTCTCATGAGGAGAGGGGGTTTGTGAGGGGGAAGATATCTGACATCTTGGAAGAAATCCTTTGGTGTCTTTTAAAGGAAAAAATAATTACTGAGTGAGCACTATAATTTAGAGGGTTGAAGACAACAGGGGGTTTTTTGGTTGTGTTTTGTGGGGGAAGTAGAAGGTTATATTAAGATGTGATTCCTGATTCTCAAAATCAGTGGGCATCTCAGAACTTTGTTTCAAACCAGAAAGTGGAGAGGAACTTGAAATAGAAAGAAATCATGTCTTTTGGTGAATTATGTATAGAGTTTTCATTGTCTCTTGGTAAAGAAGAGGCTGCAATATAATGCATGGGACTGACACACCGGGTGAAGAACGGGGACACTTAATCCAAGATCATTACCTGCCAGAATGCTGCTGAGAAAGTAGGTGACTTATGTAGTAAGAAGATTAGAAACTGATCACCCTCTACCTTGAACTATCATGCAGGTCCCCAGTAATGAAAGTGTCATAAGACTTACAAGTTGAAAATGTTGATATATACCCGGCAAAAAATGATAGCATTAATTATTATAACCATAATTAGCTTTGTTTGCTTATAAACAATCTTATTTTCTCAGCCGCAGTGACCTCCTGTGGCAAGGGGCTATGACCACTTTCTAATCACATGTCTGCAAAGATATTTAATCCCCTTGCTTTTGAAATGCTGTCTATTCAGGGATCTGAGTATTCTTCTGGGTTCCATATTGCAGGTTTTGTGTGCTATTCATTACTTACACGCTTGTTACTGGTTACCAGCTTATTTGAGGTAAACTATACCTTTCTCCCAAAGTCTTCATTATGGTGTTTTTTCAGGCCAGATCATTGTCTCAACCCTTCCCTGAATCTCCTTTTTGGAGGTTATATTAAAATAGTTATAAAATTGTTATTATAATAATGGAATGGGGTTTTTTTAGTTGTTTTTTTGTTTTGTTTTTCTTTATTTTTTAAACAAGATGCTATAGGCAAGACATTTCTGAGCAACTTAATAGCATATCCCAAAACTTACTAGAAGATGCAAAATTATGAAGGGGTCTCTGATGATGCTCGGGAGTGCAGCAGGCTAACGGGAATGTCATTGCTTTGAAGAGAGGCTCTCATTTAAAAAAGTAAAGCACAGAGTGTTGTTTGAGTAGCAAATTCCACACACAGCTATAGTGTCAATCAGAAAGCTCTAATTCAGTCACAGGTGCAATCTTTTGATATAAATCATGTTAAAAATGCAAGCAACGCATCTCTATAATATAATATAGCCAAATTCAACCTTTTATCTGCCTTCACAAGGAAAGGCTTAAGAAACCTTCTAGCTATGATACACGAGTGACAATTTACATATTAATTAAGACAAGTGTCAGCCACTGTGCAGTTTTTTTCTGTCTAATAAAACAGACCAAGAAATGTTTAACTGACACTGAAACACTATGAAAGACTTTGTGGCAGAAGTTTATCGCCTGCTTGAAAAATGTAGATCATTTTGGGAAGTGACTACTTCTGCACATGCCCACGCAGAGGCATAAAACTTTAAAAGGGTGTTTCTGGTTCAAGATGTTTCCCCTTGTTTGTGTCATTCTTTTAAGATCTAAATTGGGCCTAACCCCTGCATCTGAATTGCTGCACTGTGAGAAAAATTAATGTACTGTGAAAGCGATGGCTGTGTTTCCTCTTCTCCACTTTCTTTCTGAAGCAAGAGAGGCTGATTTGCATGGCGCAGGCCCTCTCGAATCAGGAGCCTGATTAATCTTAGAACCAAGGAAGTTGAAGCTGGAAAAGACGTATTAGGTCAGCTGTGCAGCGCAGGGTGTCAACAAACACTTTACATTGTAATGATCAACCAGGAGCATCAGGACTTGTGTAGAAGTACTGAGAAATAACCTCGTTATTTCTCTCCTGATTAGAGAGTGGGTTGTTAACGTCTCTCGTCATATAGAACAAAATGATTTTTCGGCCATAGCGTGAACTAGAGAGAAATAGTGTTCCATGGTTTAATTACTAACTAAATTTCTTCTTGATAAAGGGTACTTGGAATCGTGGTTTCAGAGGGAACATTGTCCCATTCGGAGGAACTGGGCTCCTCAGTAGAGAAACAGAGATACTGGAGAGAGTCCAGCGAAGGGCCACAAAGATGATGAAGGGAGTGGAGCACCTCTCCTGTGAGGAAAGGCTGAGAGAGCTGGGACTGTTAGCCTGGAGAGAAGGCTCAGGGGGGTCTTATCAATGTATGTAAATACCTGAAGAGAGAGTGCGAAGAGGATGGAGCCAGGCTCTTTTCAGTGGTGCCCAGTAACGGGACAAGAGGCAATGGGCACCAACTGAAGCACAGGAGGTTCCCTCTGAACATCAGGAAACCCATTTTCACTGTGTGAGTGACCAAGCGCTGGCACAGGTTGCTCAGAGAGGTTGTGGAGTCTTGGACATCCTTGGAATATCCTTGGAGATATTCAAAATCCAACTGGACGCAGTCCTGGAAAACCAGCTCTAGGTGGCCCTGCTTGATCAGGGGGGTTGGACCAGATGCCCTCCAGAGGCCCCTTTCAACCTCAGCCCTTTTGTGATTCTGTGATATATGGGAAGACAGAGAGAATACTGTTACTGCATCGTGAAGATATGCCAGCATATCTTTTATAGTCTTTTCTTTCCGGTTTGTCCATAAGTACTTTTTGGGCTTCCGAGTTCACATCTTCCTCTTGCACATTTTGGAGGGAGTCAGCTTATGTTATGGGAGGACTAAGAAAACCCAAGGAACAAAAAGCAGACCCCCATGTCCCCCAAGCTCTCGGCTGTGCTCCTGTGTGACCTGTGCAGAGAATCTGTGTCACTTACAAAGTGAGCAGGTGACTCTCCTCCAGCTCTGTGAAGAGTTTCTTTTACAGAGAGAAAACTCACTGTAAAGGGCCATCGATTTCCCAGTTTTGTGTGTTTCGTGTATCACTTCAAGTGCATTTCATTTCTTTCTTCATTACAGCTATGTGTAATTTTATACATTTTATAAAGACTTTCTGGTTTTAGTCTACCAAGTTGGTGTTTACGTGTGTGTTTTGGGCATCAGCTGTGCTGACATGATAGATGAAAAAAAACCAGGATGGCAGAGTGGTGTTCACATTTTACGCCCTGCACCATGGAAGCAGTTAGAAAGCTGCAGCCTGTGCTTTTTTGCCTTCGCATTTAATGGGCTGTACAGCGATGAGCTAGAGATGGATCTACTGTTGCATTCCTCTGCTCTTCAGCTGAGTGACGGCTGTAGTTGGTGAAGGAGGAGTGATGTGCTGACATACAATAGGATGCAGAGAAGCTGCTGTTCCTCAGTCTCTTCCCCAGTGAGCATCTCGGAAATACTGTACCTCTGTCCTGGTTTGAGGTAAAACAGAACCAATTTTCTGATTTGTAATTTTACTTTTTAGCTGGGCCTCTTTCTAACTGACTAAAGTCTGAAATTAACAGCATATTGTTCAGAAACTGTTCGCTCTCAGAGTGATAAGACCTGATTATACCAAGGAATGGTATGCACAGAGGCTCTTGCTTGTACTTATTGCTATAACAACCAAGGTCAGCTAACTTCGCTTTTTGCCCGTCAGAGGGTCGGAAGCGGAGAAGGGTAGAGGAGTCCCACCTGCAGGGAGGAGCGGATGGGACAGGTGACCCAAAAACTGACCAACAGGGTATTCCATCCCATCTGCATCACGCTCAGTATAAAAGCTAAGGGATCAAAGGGGCAGCGCGGCTCTGGCTCGGGTTCTTCTTCAATGGCGGACGTCTGAGNAATCTCCTTATCTCTTCCTCTCCTCTCTGAGGAGAGAGGGGGGGGAGGGCCATCTGTCGTTACGATTGGCCAATACGTGGGCTCAAACCCACAACCCTGAGATTAAGAGTCTCATGCTCTACCGACTGAGCCAATACGGCCAAAACCACGACAACCTCCTACAGTTATAACAGCCTGAGACATTATCTGGCTTCTAACAGTGCCATACCTCTGTAGCTCAAACAGGTTGTTCCCAGTATAACCTTGCAGGGAAATACTGGGAAAGCAGAGGAAGGAGAAAGCTGCCTCTTGTAGGCTTGTTCACAAAGTTGTTTCATCTTCAGGCCTGGAGATGTGGTCAGAAATGTGGCTCATCCTCATTATTATCTGTTATAAATTCATGTCACAGCTTGGCCTGATTAAGCCAATGCAACAATTTGGTGGCAACCTGGCTCTCCAGGTTACTACTCTGTCAAAATAATCATAATCAACTCCAAAATAAATACCTGAAACACCAACAATTTTTTGAGGATTCTAACGGGCACAAACTTGAACATAGGAAGTTCCACCTAAACATGAGGAGGAACTTCTTTACTTTGAGGGAGGCAGAGCACTGGAACAGGCTGCCCAGAGAGGTGGTAGAGTCTCTGTCTCTGGAGACATTCAAAACCCACCTGGACACGTTCCTGTGCAACCTGCTCTAGGTGACCCTGCTCTGGCAGGGGGGTTGGACTACTCTCCAGAGGTCCCTTCTAACCCCTACCATTCTGTGGTTCTGTGATTCTGTGATATAGAGAAGAACGTGGTATCACGACATTCCTCAGGCTTGCATACTATTGCTTGCAGCACGTTCAATTTTTAACAGAAGCTTAAACTGCAGAGAGATTTGCTTCCTGCAGTGGTACGAAAGGGTTCTTGACCGTGGAGTTCAGTGCATCTGGGCAGCTTCTTTAGTGACGTGATGAACCAGCGTAGCACTGCAAGAGCAGAGTCCATGTTTTATGCATTTTTGTTTCTAGTGTGCACTGATATGATGTGAACCATAATGCTCTGGAGTATTAATAATCCATGAAAGGAATTCTCAAGCAGGGCTAAGAGAAAAGTTAACAAGCCAAATGGAGCCATTATGGTGTATTTTATTGATGGGGCACATTCTGCTTGCATCTCAGGTGTAAAAGACTCTCTCATTCGGTAACTCCCAAATTAGAATATACATAATGCGCGTTTTGGAGGTGTATTTTCTTATGCAGCTGTTCAAAAAATCAAAGACCTCTAAAATGAACCAAGAAAACTTGCCAGTACGTCTCATCAGTATGGCAAATACTTTTTTACAGCACGTACATGAGCTGAATGTCAGTTGCAAAGAATCTGAACTTTATGTCAGGTGTTCTAGACGTAGGCAAGAACTTCATTGCTTACCTATCTTTTTTAATTAATGTTTAGGCAGCAAACTGACCATATGTCCATTCATATCACATGGCAAGGAACACTGTGACACAGTAAGTGCTGGGTTTACACCCGGAGCCGGGTTCAGTTCAGCCAAGGCAGATGTTAGCAAAGGGTTCGGAGCCCCAGGCACTGTTCGAAGCAGGGGTGATGCAGTGCTGTAGCCACCCCTTCCCACAGCTCCCTGCGTGTCACTGGAATCCTTCTGTGGTGCAGATTGAACACTAAATTTGTTGTGACTCGCTGAAACACTTGGACATCACCAGTTTTCCCTACGCCTGCACAAAGGCTGCGGTTTCTTACCTGTACAGTAAGAGTGCGCCTGCAAAGCAGACAATCTTTACGGAAACTAGCATGGAGGTTCTCATGGTAATGATAAGTGCCCTGCCATGAGGACTGAGACTTTGTTAAGATGGGGTGGTACAGATGCATACTAACAAGATGCTGCCTCCTCCAGGTCTGTCTAGCCTCCTATCCTAATATAATCCTCCCCCATGTTCTTATTCTGCTGCTTCCGACTCACAGATGATAGGAGCTTGCTTGCAGACGGCGAGGTGGCATCTGCTTAGCTGCCAGACAATGACTTGTGTTCTGTGAGGGTTCAGGTCCGATGTGGTCCTCAGCCCATATCAAGCTAACGCTGGTTTTTCTTGTAGTGGGTGAGGGAACGAGGTGACAAATTCCAGTTTTGCCAGACTGTCCATTTTTTACAGGCGCCATTGTGTGTGCTCATAGAGTTCACGACAACCTTTCCTCACTGTTTTGGTGTCCCATCCCTCCCAATACCTGATGAAATAAATGAACTTGAGAGAGATCGGGATCAAATCTCTCTACTGCTCTCATCCGCTAATTTGCTTTGTCTGTTACCACCAGAAGGTCAGGGGAGACCTTTTTGGCAGAAAATATCAGTATCACTCAGGTGTTGTAGTAACGTAAACTTTCTGCAAGTAGAACCCTGGTTTGATGGATCACTTTAGTGAATGTAAAATGCTGTTACATAGTTCATGTTACGTGTGTTGGTCACGATTGCTTCACAGAAATGGTGATATTAATTAGTATGTGCAGTAGAGTATTCAAAAAATTGGGAGTGGTACTAGTGCTCTGCTTTATGGTATGTGATGGAATAGTAGAAATGGTGCAAATACGCTTTCTTCTTCTTAAGCAGAATGTATTTAACATCTGATTTTCTGGTGGATATAAATTGTATACCTGAGCTATAATAGCAGAATTTGACCTGTAGTTGTCATTTCTTACTATTAGATCATCCAGAAACAACAGAATTTGACCTGTAGTTGTCATTTCTTATTATTAGATCATCCAGAAGCATATCGTTGTTATGCTTTGACCTGATTGTCGTTGGAAAAATATATTTAGTAATCATGGAGGTGAATAATTTGTGATAGATACAGTGGCTTTTCTCAGGCAATGATCTTTCTTTAAGAAAGGTGATGGAAGACGCAGTGGTTAGAGCAATCACTTAAGATCTGGAAGTTAGTTTCTTGCTTTGCCACTGATTTCTTATGTTTAGATGACAAATCTTAGGTATAAGGAAATTCTGGACTCCAATTTAAAGGTGTAGCCATCGTGGTAATAGTGTCTGGATTGCTGCTGAATTAGGAAGTGAGGCTATTTTATTGAGTCATTAAAGTCTTACCTCTTCCGAGAAATATTTTTGCGATGTTGACATGGGTACGATGGAGGACAAAAGGCTGGGGATTGATATTACTGAAACATTCTGTAAACCTGAAATGTTAGGAAGAAGTTGTGTTTATATCCTTCTTTCTCTTTCTCTCTCCCTCCCTCCTTTCTTTTTCAAATTAAATGACTTCACAAGATAAACTTTAGGAACAGTGCTTGCTACTCTATTGGTTTTTTTAATGCTATTTTAACACTTATTTAATGTTTGCAAAACCATTAAAGCAGGTCATAATTCACTGCTTTTCTCTTCACTGATGGCTGCTTTTTATAGAATTAGAATATTACATTTAGAGGGTTTGATAATCAGAGAAGTGAAACAGCTACAGTCTCTTCCACTCTTGGCATGGTCTATGTGATAAGAAGTTGTCACGTTTTAAGTCTTGCTCTGAAGACTGCGGGACTGCAGTCCTGGCGGCGTATCTTTGTTGGTCATGGGAACACTCATTTGACTGCACTTTCCCGTAATGCTCTGAGTAATGAAGGTTACAGAAAGGATTATATGCATGAGACTGGCATGCATAAAATGGTTATAATCATGGTATTTAAAGGTGCTCCAGAATCTTGGAAGCAATCCATTAGATTCTGGGGCAATTCATGAGGACATTCATTAAAACATCTTTTGACTGTTTGAATGTTTTATGGACTACTTGTAAATGAAAACTTGGTGTGAAGAAAGATAATTTGCTTGCTTTATATTTTTTTTCAGATAACTGATTTCTGAAAATAGGGAATGGATTGTTGTTCGCTGCAGTGTTGTATCAGTTGCAAAACAAAAAGCAATTCTAGTGTAAATATTTGCGCTACATCTGGCACTTGCTCTCAGACTCTCAGCTATTACTGGAATCCACCCTCACCTGCTTTACAAATTCCTACTAGTCGGGGCGCTGTGTGGCACGGTGACTTCAAGGGCGCTGATCATATTCCTTCCTTTTAGGTTACTATCATAATAGTACGAAAGTGGCCGTGAAGACTCTGAAGCCTGGAACGATGTCTGTGCAAGCCTTCCTGGAGGAAGCCAACCTCATGAAAACACTTCAGCATGATAAGCTCGTTAGGCTTTATGCTGTAGTGACCAAAGAAGAGCCTATTTATATTATAACCGAATTCATGGCTAAAGGTGAGAATAACATTGGATCTGCAAGCAATGTTTTAGTGAACTCTTCTGCTTCTCATAAATCAGTCCCCTTTCTTTATAAAGGAAGGAATAAAAAAAGGAAAACTTGGGATTTTAGTGTTCTTCTTGTGAATGGTCTCATATAAAGTGAAGGAGCCCCTATCCTAGAGGAGGGCTGAAGCTTTAATTTTATGATTCATTGCTGCATTTGTGAAATAAGCTATTTTTACAGTTTTCTTAAATGTAGCATTTTTAATTGTTAAAGACGCAGAGCATAACCCCCCAAATATCTCTGGTTCCTTTGGGGTCCCTACCTAGCTTTTGTGTCTGTTGTAATAGCAAGGCAATTAAAACAAACCTTAGAAATGGCCTTATGTGTCCCTTGAATTGATAAATATGTGCGTAATAAGGTGAGTGATGAGTGGTCCTGCAAGGATGGCTGCCCTCCTAGAAAAGGACAACCTTTATTAGAGCATTACTACACAAAATAGGTGAGGTTTCCTTCTCAGATTGTCTCGGTTGGTAGTTTTTCTTGGTTTGTTCTGTTTTCAAGCAATTCTGCTCATGACTTTGTAAACAAGTGTTGAGCCACTTATTCTTTATGACTTGGAAAGAATTGATATGTATGGTTCTCCTAGACAGCTTTCCTGATATCCTGTAGATTAGGGTATTTACCAAACTCACCACCAGTGAACTAAGGTATGGTCTGATGGGAGTTTTCTACACCCAGGAAAATGTCAAAACTCGGATGCCTAACATGCTGATTTGGATGTTACTGTTAAATCATGTAAAGAGACTGCCTTACTTTAGTCAACTTGAAAATACATCAAAACACTTCAGTGCAAAAATTCTGTGTTCCAGAAAAGTGGGGATCTGGCTTGACCTTTATTTTGGTAATAAGCTGCACTGACTTAATGTTTTCTCTGTTGTCACAGGAAGCTTGCTGGATTTTCTGAAGAGCGATGAAGGAAGTAAACTGTTGCTTCCAAAGCTAATTGACTTCTCTGCTCAGGTACATTTTAAGAAATATGCTGAAAATTAATGGCATTTGTGGTCTGAAACTCATGCTGGGCAACTTTATCTTAAGGTGGTTTTTTTGTAAAAAAACAATTTAATTTTCAAATAAGTTTTGGTCTGAGTAAATAAGGTTACTTGAAAGGAGGGAATAGATAAAAGAGGTTTCAAAGGGAGCATGTGAAGTTAGGCTTAACTCTTCAATACTGCTGGTGGCCTGCTTAGACGGCAGTGGTACGCAGCCACTTTCCTTTGTGGAAAGGCTGCTTTCAGTTCGGGCGGCTGTGAGTTGAAAGTCTAAGTACAGGTTTGTGAGTTTGTGCTTCTGAGTCCCCTTGAGTGTTAAATGTGCCATTTTTACTTCTTAAGTTAGGTCAATTGGTCACGCTTCTCTTAACCTCAAGGGACTATCATTGGTTTCAAATTCTTACATAAATTACAGTGAAATAAATGAAATCTGATCAAATGATGTTTCAGGTACTAGTATCTGATTTATGAACCGAGATGATTGTTTCAAAATATACAAGTTATCCCATGTCATAAACAAAATTTGTAGAGAGAGACCCCAGAGTGATTTGTATGTCAAAGCCTGCATCAAAGGTGCCTGGAGCCCGCTGTTCCGCCTCGGACAGTTGCTAGCATTAGATGTCCAGGGAGGCATACAGAAAAGAGTAAAGATTGTGCTTTCACAAGTTGTAACTGATGTTACTAATAGGTAATGAAGGCATTTCTGATAGGTTATTGTTTCATCAGCCTTTCAGGCTTTTCAAGATACATTAGAGTTTGCGGACTGTTTTACTCTGTTAAACTAATTTGTTACAATTCATGAGGAAAGGCAAGAAAGCTTTAAAAAAATGTAATAAAACATTAGTGATTTATATCAAAAATTCACTATAAGGTAATTATATAACTGTTTCATATAGCTATTACTATATAAATAAATATAAGTTTAGATATTAGGAATCATTTCTGTACTGAGAGGGTGGTCAAACACTGGAACAGGCCTCCTAGAGAGGTGGTCAATGCCCCAAGCCTGTCAGTGGTGAAGAGGCATTTGGACAATGCCCATAACAACATGCTTTAACTTTTGATTAAAGTGGCCTGAAGTGGTCAAGTAGTTGGACTACATGATCATTGGAGGTCTTTTCCAACTGTAACTATTCTATTCTATGGTATATTATATATCACATATTATAAAATAAACGTTCAATATATCAAATACAATTTTTTATGTAACATAGATTCAACGCAGGAGACGATTTTGCTATAATTATTGGTCCAGTGTAGCTATAGGCTTTCTAAGTTTTCTGAACTCTTTGGGTAACTTGTCCTTGAGAATTTAGTGGGGCAAAAGCTTTGTAGATGTGGAAAACCTGCTGGATCCCAGCTCATGGTCTGGAGAGATGAATAACAGTGGGCAGGGAAAAAAAACCAAAACATAGCTTTGAAAACAGTGTTTAAAACTCAAGGGAGAGAAGAACATCTATGAGCAGTGATATGAAGAGACCTTGGATGCGGTGAGGAAAGCACATGTGGTTTTATAGCAGACCCTTTTATCGGAGTTAGGGATATTGTGTTTTCAGAAATTTAAGGCTGAAAAAGCTTAATGAACTAGAAAGCAACTCTAACTGTGTACAACTTTGGTAAATCACTTCCAAGATGACAGGGGTCAGCGATTGTCATTTACAAAGCTTTGAAGGTCGGGTCACTTGAAATGGGGATCGCTTGTCAACCTGACCTGACAACAGCCTCTCAGAGCTGGTTCTTGCACTTGGCCTCAGAGGTCAGGACCTTGTGCAGCACGGGTGATAGGAGAAGTCCCTCTCTTCACGTGAGATGTAGACTATCAACAGAAATTCCTGAGTGCAAGCCATGCGTTGGGTTGCAGAGCAATCTTAAAGGGGTGTTCAGGAAGGCTTCTCTGAGGGTGTCTAGCCACAGCCCAAACAAAACTTTGGAATGGAGATACCAGGATTTTTCTTATGGAAAGAATTTGTAGGGTTTTTGAGCACGTTTGTAAAAAGCCCTTAATGCCACTGGGTAATAACAGGACTGTGTGGAATAGACTTGCAGGCTGCGTGTGGTTCTCAGACCAGAGATTTCCCTCTGACCAACACAGATGTTCCACTGGTCTTCTCCAACTCTGACAGTCTGAATGTTAATTGATGGTCTTTAGGGTAAAAGAGAGACAAAAATATTTTCAAATTCTGTTGGCTTACTGCTAAGGTAATGGCAATTTTACTGCAGACCTGTGGATCACGCTTTTCCAGAATGTAGGCAGTATATGAAGGAGAACATAAAATGTGCCTAGTATTTTTGGTATGACTATGGTTTGTACAAATGGAACACTAATGTATTCTTACAACAGTGATGTAAACCTCTCTCTATAGCCTAAAGGGAAAGAAATTTGGAGAGCTATGTCTCAGAAGAGGTAAAAAAAAAAATAAAAATGCATGGTAGGAAGCTGATGGTGAACTACTAAAATAAGATCAGGCATATTTTTTTGCCTTGGTGGACACACACTTGAGCTCTTCGTGACTGTCTAACCACAGCATTCTGGCAAGGCACTTTACCAGACTATCGCAGCTTCTCAGAAAGACTGAAAACGGAACAAGTGGTAGCTGAGGATTGGCTTATTTTTCCCCTGGTGCATCTGTGATGTAGCATGAGGCTGGCCTGCTCCCAACCATTCTATGCAGGGGGCTGGCTCACGTCCACATGTGCGCACACCAGACGGCTGTTGCAACACAAATTGCTGAAGGAAGCCAACCCATTGCAGAAGGGCATGTTAGCAATGGACTTGCGATACAGCAGAGAGAAAATGGGCAAGAAGAGGGTCCACTTAATATGTTGCCTTCTTTTCCAGAGGAATGGCCTTTGCCACCTTACAATGTCCTCGTCAGACAAGGAGGGACTGGGAATGGGAGAAGGGGAGGATGTAGTCTCGGTGACTATCATATAGCTGAAGAACGTAGTGCAGGTAGTTGAACATGAGCCCCCAGGTGAAGCCCATTTTCCAAGTGGTGTTGGAGAGCGCTATGGGTTGGTGTTTCCATTGCCAGATTGCTCTTAGTGCCCCACTCGCTGACTTCGTAACACCTTTGCCTTGAACGGTCTTCAAAGAAATCTGCATTTACAAGGGGTGAAATGTGCTGATATTGCAAAAAGAAAAGTAAGGACTGCTCAGCCAGGTGAAATAAACATCTTTTTAAAAGATAGCACTTTTCAAGCAAGTTAAAAATATAGTCCTACTCTGCCATACTGATTTTGCTGTTTTATGGGTTAACATCCACACTCACTGATCGCCATTTTTGACAGTAATAGCTGAGTGCTGGGGACAGACTCTTTAATCGGGCCTGTAGCAATAGGACAAGGGGTAATGGTTTTAAACTAAAAGAGGGAGGATTCAGACTCCATATAAGAAAGAAATGTTTTACGGTGAGGGTGGTGAGACACTGGAACTGACGGTGAGCTGGTAGATGCCACATCCCTGGAAATAGTCAAGGTCAGGTTGGAGGGGGCTCTGAGCAACCTGATCTAGTTGAAGATGTCCCTGCTTATTGCAGGGGGATTGGACTAGATGACCTTTAATGGTCCCTTCCAACCCAAACCATTCTATGATTCTGTGATTCTACTAAATTATGCTTATATCTAGTGACTACTTTAGCATACAGCTGTGGATTCAGGATTTTTATGGGTTTTTTTTTGCTGTACTAACAATCACAATTTATGAAATTAGGCTTGTGGAAAGCATGGCAAGAAAATGCTTGCTAGGAAGGTGGTTCAGCTCAGTTTCTAAAAGCAATCTGCCCTCTGAAAAAGCTGAAGTTTCTCTTTTGTGTTTTAATTAATGCGTATGAGTAGGGGCTGGAGAGACCTAGTCTTAGCTATCCCTGGCAAGGATGATTTTGGCCACTAGAGATGAATGCTAGAAGTCTCTGAAAGGGAGTGTGTTTTACAGGAAGATGAGTTTTGCAAACGTATCTTCAAGCCCATACTGCCTGCTTTAATACAGAGCAGAGCTTCAGCATGTCCTGTAGAAGTTGGCAGAACTGTCCATATGTCGGACATGCCAGAAACAGCCAGGAATAAGGAGAAGGCAAAATCTGAGCCTGTTTCCCTTCCTGCGCGACCACTGCTGGTGCCTGGGTCAGCAGCATGGCAACCTCACCGGCTGGTCTCACAACTGCCGTATATCTGGCAGGTGGTTGACAAGCGGTTCCCCTGGTTCCCCTTCCTGCCCATCAGCTCAGCTGGCGGGCTCAGGGAACCCAAAGGTGCTGGTGGCTCCCAGTTACGAGTTGGAGGGTAAGCGAATTTCATCACTTTGTCCACAAGCTATACGGCCACATCTTGCTAATGCAGCAGGCCAAGACAATCCGTGTGGACACTGCCTGTATTCCCCTTGGTTGACTTCAGGCAACAGCCTAGCTCCTTCAGCGCTAAAGCGACTGGCAAACTCTAGATTTTACTAGTTGGTTTTCATCGTGCCCTAGAGGTAATTTACCCAAAGAGCTCCCGATCCTTTGTTTCACAGTTCTTGAAATCATACATGCTTCTGTTTGATGAGAGCTGCCAAAAACGTACGATGCAAATTCAGCGAACCTTTTGCATGTGTAGACTCTTCCTGCTTCTTACGCAAATCCGTTATCTACCATGTAGCGCACACGTGCATGGTGGCTGTGGTTAGGAAAATGATATCAGTTGTTACTGAACATACTCACATCATCACTTTCAAACTGGTCAAAGCTTTGTCATAAAAACAGTCTGTCCTCTTTCCCATGCAGTGCTGATACTTCCATTAATTCTTCAATGATCTGCAACTTCATTGGCAACTCTTATCCTTTTCTTTCTGCTTTCTGAGGCTACAAATTAAAATTATGATACATTTAGAATAAAATTAATAGAGATTTTTGATGCAGTGCTTTAATCTCTCTCTCTCCTTTCTTTTTTAAGGGGAAAAGGGGAAGTCCTAAATCAGAATGAATTTTGACTCTTATTTGGCATTGGGAGATTTCCACTGCAGTCTTGCTTTATTCCTTTTTAGGTTTCATTCATTTTTAATGATACCCTCTAACGTACCAGTGTATAATTACATATGTTACTTTAGTAATTCTTTGTTTCCCTGAGTCTGCTTTGACTGCATAGCTCTTGACTGGATGGAGCAAGAGAAATACATTTTTGCAGCCTTTGCTGAATTCACCTTTAGCATAAGCACTGCTGCAAACTGAAAATTGGTGTTACACTGATATATCACTTGAAGATTAAAATGTGACTATTTTGCAACAGTCTTCAGTTGCCGGATACAAAGGGTCTAGACCCCTTCATAGACAGAGAGTCACGTGAAGGTGAACTCTCTTTTTGAAAACTCTGCGATCAAGAAGTACATTTTATTCGTTTGTGTCTGGACATTACCGAAAGACGTAGTGCTTAGAGATATGGTTTAGTGATGGTTTTTGTCAGAGTTAGGTTGATGGTTGGACTAGATGATCTTGAAAGGTCCCTTCCAACCTAGGCAATTCTATGATTCTATTCTATGAAAGGAACCTGGGTTTGGTAATCCCAAAGACAATCTTGTCCAGATCAATAACACATGTTTGCTTCAAACCTTTCAAAACTGCAGACTGTTTTTAGTGAGGCTCTTTCCCTAGGAGCTGAGAATTACCAAATTTAAGGCAGTGTGAACCTCAGGATATGCTCCATTATTTCCTCTGCTTAAACTTCACCAGCAGGATGCTCCCTCCCACCCTAAGTGTTTTGGACTCATTTCCAAGCTGGTTTTCAGGCTGTTTTACCTGCTTTGGCAGGAGCATCCTGCCGAGCCCTGGGCCTGAGCTGGTAGGCAACCGAGAGCAGCTCTGATGCCACCATCCCCCACTCACTGAGCGAAGGAGGAGGGATGCGGCCCGGATGTCCTGTTCACGATGGGCCCTCAGGGGCAGCATCCCAGCCCTGGGGAGCGAGCGCAGCAGTTCAGCTCCACTTGCCTCGCAGGCAGCAGCGATACAGAGGGAATTTCGAAGCTGCCTTTATTCACAAATCCCTGCCTTCTACTGCCTGCGGTTTCATATGTGGTTTTATAGTATGGATCCTGAAAAGAGTAAGAAGCCGCATCTGCCAACACAAAATCTGTTAAAAGTATGCCTAAACCATCTCTAAGTAATCATTTCTACATGATTTTGGTTTAAAATAGGACTGGAGAGGATTGGAGAGGTTCTTAGCCTAGTGTGTCTCAATATTTTGGAAACTGTAGGTGACAGCTTTTCTTTTTTCCTGGAGGTGACTTAATTTGTAACAAATATAAGCTGATCCATCACTGATATACTGATCCATCACTTATATTTTTTTCTCTGAGTAACGATGTGTGAGTTTGGATTTACTGACACTTTTCAGGTGTCTCATAACCCACCTATATCCATGAAAACTGTCCTAACCCGGTTCTTTCCCTTTTCCGTCCTGTGTTCTTACTTACCCCTTTGTCATTCATGTTAACCACGTGCGCATCCTTGGCCCTTTCAGTGGCGAATGGGGCAAAGGCAGGCATTTAAAAAGTTCTCTGTAGCATTTGCATGTGGTCTTCTCCATCATTTAATTTAATCATTCATTTAATGTGAATGTTTTCCTTGGTCTTGTTCTATTAGTAATGCACCTGTAGTTTCCTTGCTTATACTTACTATTTGTACCGCTTTTTGTGGGTGGTCTCTTCTGATTTTTGTTGTATTGGGGAATTTTTTTATATTTTGTAATTTGACTTTATAATTTTTGTGTGTTTCTGACCACGCAAGATTTGGCCAAAGTATTCTCATCAGGCACTGTCTTTACAAAAAGTGTGATTTGCCCTTGCGCTTATAATTGCTGGGTTTTTTGATGGTGTAGTTGCTCCTGAGACTTTTTTCCCATGGGGCTGTACCTGTCAGCCCTCCAGATTGTTTAAAATTTGCTTTCCTGAAAAAAATACAAATCTTTGGCCATTCTTACGAATCTTTGGCCATTCTTTCATTCCCTTTCATTTTTATTCCACTCCATTTCTCGACCCCTATCACTTAGTTTTCCTCCTCGGCATGATATAATGCATTCTCGGCATGACGTGAAAACATCCTATCGGGCTGGCCCTAAACAAACCCATCTGGCCTCTTTAGTATTCCACATTTTTACATACAGCCTAGAAATGCGCAAACGGAATCCCTTATACGCATTGCCGTAACCCGCTCTCTGCATGAAGAAACAGCATTGCAACCTATGTGTAAAACATGCGCGCTTTGAAATTAGTCTTGCAAAAGAGGGTCACAGAGCTTCGGAATGGAAGTTGAAATCAAGCATGTCTTTGAGTTGAAAAAACGGAGCTATGAAGGAATCCAGAAGTTCTCTGGTTTTGCAGGAAAAAAATAATAAATTAAAATACGGAGTTTCACCTTTTGGAAAAAAAAAAAAAGCACAGAACTGCCCATCCATCTCCGTGCTGTTTAATGTCAGCTGTGATGTTGCACCAAGGAAGTCTTTGCTTTTCAGGTGGTATAGCTCTTCTGTGACAGTAGGTTCTCCCCTCCCTACTTCAAAGTCCTCTGCTGCTTTTGCCTCTTTCCCCGAACACCTCCAGAAGCTAGAAGAATGGGTCAGACAGTAGGGAATGCAATGTTTTCAAAGCATCTTTCTGTGTGCCGTGTTTTTGCTACCGTTTTCTATCAGGATTTTGAAAGAGTTTTATATCTCTTTGTGAAATGACCCATGAGTGTTCCGGAAAGTTAAGTAATTACCCTGCTCTACAGGTAGAAAGAGCAGAAAGAGAGAGGAAAGAGCAGTGCCAGCTGAAATCACGCCCCAAATGGGTGACAGATCTGTCCGCAGAACCGCGGCTCCCAGTCATTCATTTATTGCGTGGCTTTCAGCTGAAGCTTTACAGTATGGAGGCCGCCTTGTGGAGTGGCTTATTTCTTCCAGAAAACTTTTCTTCCATTCTTACTCTGGGTGTGTAATTCCATGTATTTAGAGATTTGTTGGTTGGTCGTAAAAGGATTTAAAGTGGGTATTTCAAGAAGCGTGTCAGTAGTTCATTAAAGGCAAAGGGGAAACTTGCTGCCTTCTTGGTACTAACAGTTATGCAGTGTAGGCAGAATCCTCTCTTAATGGCCACAAAACATATTCCAGAAGCCCAAAGTACCTTTCCCATCCTGCTCCCGACTAGTAGTAGTTACGTCTAGCCGAACAGTCTTGACGGGTAGCAACGATCATTAAAAGAAGGGGAAAAGGGCCTTAATCTTCTTTTGTTCCCATGAATTTCTCTACATTTAACATATCATTTGGCAATGAAACCCAACAATTATCATAAAGAATTATTACATGGGCTTTGTCACCCATTCCCTTATTTAAAAAATCCTCTTTTTTTTTTTCTTTTCCAAAGCAAAGGTTTAAAGTGACCAGATGTGTGAGTTCAGTTGTCCAGTTGCTGTGTTTCCCCTCCTTCTCCCATTCAAAATTCCTCGCCCATTATTATTTTCCTACTTGGGAATTTTTTGCATGCCCGAATGCTGGCACATACCTGGCTTCTTCCAGTTTCTCTGATTTATTGCAGTTAAAACCACTGTTGTGGAATTTCACAGAAATGCAGTTTGTATTTGCTGAAAACATAATGGATCGTTTGAGGTCACATTCTTCGTTTGTGACTACTCAGATGATGACTTCACTGAATCTGGCACAAACACAAGGAAATAAAATGGTCTTTCCGATGGCTTTGCTTGGTTGGGCTTGGAAAACTAAATATCCTTGTCACAAATGTCTCTTTCGTGAAGTGGTTCTTCATTCCTCAGCCAGAAGTTCGCCCAAATGTTAAATCTGTGCAGGGAATTAGGAGGAAAATCGATTCCTTTGTGATGGTTGATGTATTTTTGGTGACATTAGTGGACCTGTCTGCATTTTGGTCCTATCTGCCAAGCTGGCCAGTCCAGTCTCAGAACTGATCTTACAGCAAAACCTTCCCTTTCATCTCTCGGTCCTCCCCAAAGTATCCGCAAGGGGAGGAGAGAGAGGCAGAGCAGGATCTAATCAAATACTCCTCTGTTTTGTCTGTAAGTCTCTAGTAAGACTCTCTGTGGCAATCATTCACTAGTAGCTGCTTCCTTCATTCTGAAACATCTTACTTATTTCTAGAAAATGTGAAATGCAGGTGTTCTTCATTCTCTTCATCATCCAACTTTCTTTCTGGGTTAGTGTGAGAACCCCCCTGCGTCATACAAGGGCAATGTAACGCTCCAGTCTGCAGACTATATGGGTTTGTAAGAAGAGGTTTGCAGTGGGAGGAGGTGGGAGGGCAAGTGTCTCTATTTTTCCATTGCCTAAACCGAAAAACAGGAACTAAGACCGTGTGGTTTTGTGTTGTAAGTGGTGGCAGTGTATGCCTTCACGGTACCCCTCGGGGACTTTTTAAAAATGGATAAGCAGAAGTTATGTTAAAGTTGTCTTAAAATTGGGTCAGGTGCTCCTGCCCGCTTTGCTGCACGGCTGAAACGAGCACCTCTGGCGCCGAAAAGGGATGCGAGCGCTTGTCTTCTCCCGAGGTGGAGAGGGAAGAGCCTGGCTATGGGTGTGCTGGGGACTGACTGGCACTGGAGAAGGACCCGTACTGCTTTACTGCTGCTTCAGCAGCCAATCTGGGAGCTGGTGCGTTCCCCAAAGTGCGGGGCCGAGAGCCAGCTGCCCGTCACCCACCCACAGGCAGCCAGGAGAGGTACCTGCGGCACAGGTCAGACCGTGGGCCTGGCCCGGGAATGACCCAGAGTCTTACAACAGAGAGAAAAACTGACAGCTCACCAGCACTGGCTTTATTTCTCTTTTTTCCTAGATCCTCTTAATCTTTTTGACATCAGTTTTATTGCTCTGAGTTTAAAAACTATTATTTCAGTTTCTTTTTTACTGAAAACTAAAATGTTTTTCTACAGGGGGAAAAAAAGAAACCTTTAGTCTGGGCAAATACTGAAAAAATTATCCCCAGTGCATATTTTGAGGATGTTAATCATCTTTAATTTAGCTTGGAAATTAATTTGGGCTGCTGAAAATAACAAATTAAATTTACTTATGATGGTATCTGAGAGCTGGCTGTTGCCAAACACTCCTCGTGTATGAACAGGTACGCGGTGCTGTAGAAGAAAATAAAGATAAAATTGTTTGCCGTATCTTAGTAATTGTTTCCTGATTGTCCAGGCCTATACTGGGTAAACAGAAAATTGTTGGGTTTTTTTTAACTCTGTCTGCACTGTTGCTTTATCAGCCTTTTAAAGAACATCCATATCTTGTTTAAGTTATTAATTCCTTCCGTTTCCTTAGTATTTGGAAAATAAACTGGTTAATAATTTGTGGAAGAGAATATTTTAGTAGAAATCTGAGGAAGGTTTTGATTAAGATTTTGTTACAGGAAATGTCTCTAATACATATCTCTAATCCTGCCAGCTGTTATTCACCCAAACAATTCTTTTGAAGCGGCTACTGTAAGTATTGCTTGGCAGGACTGGATCTACGCATAGGTTTTCCATGGCAATCACCCTTTCCTTGCTTCCATCTAAAAAATGCTCCAAAGATACTGGTAATGAATAAATGGATGCGGCTTTGCTGATACCTTGAAAGACGGCGGTGTGAGGTGTTGAAATATCAAACCAGTTGTTTCTTTGGTTACAGATCGCAGAAGGGATGGCATACATAGAAAGAAAGAATTATATCCATCGAGATTTGAGAGCAGCGAATGTTCTGGTTTCGGACTTACTGATGTGCAAAATTGCTGATTTTGGACTAGCGAGAGTCATCGAAGACAATGAATATACAGCAAGGGAAGGTATGTATTTTTATTTTTGTCCTTAAAACTTCAGCCTCTGGGAGGCAGTGAGGCTGGACCTAACAATAACATGGTCACCAAGGACAGAAAATGCCATAACAACTTCCTAGAGGCAGCGTTCCGATGTCAACAACTTTTAAAATGAATAAGAAGAATAATAATTTTTCTGTGCCCCCCAGGCTTTTTTTTTTTTTAATAAACGTATTTATTTAAATAAATGTATTTTTTTTAAATAAATTTGAAAAACAAAGAAAATTGAAAGTCGTGAACTGCACACGAATTTTTCTAAATTGGACAAATTAATTGCACACCAATAGCTTCCATCCCACTGAGTTAAATGCCAAGAAAATATGATCTTATTTTCCCTTCACATCCTTAAGTGCCTCATCCACCTCCTTTCACTTAGGGAAAGGAAGGAGCCCTGGCAGGTGTAGTTGCTGATAACAAGGAAACCTTTAGAAGAACTCGTTATCTTTTGAAGCTGCTTTAGGAGCTGCAGCATTGATTTGCGTGTTCAGCAGCATTGCTGCTAGGTGTGGGGACACTGGCAGGCTGGGTCCTGTCCCTGCTCAGCACACGGATGGCAGGTAACGTCGCAGCAGAGTCAGGACTGGCAAGAGGGGACATGATACTATTAAAGCTATTTGTTTGAGTTTTGCTAATGTTGTCAAGGCTCCTTTCAGGAAGCGCGTAGTCAATTCGTTGTAGTGAAAAGTTTTTTTCATTTCTGCTTCCACGCACAGATGGCATTAGGGTGACTTTTCGGAGCAGGTTGGTTGGCTGGGTTTCCCCCTCTCGTTTTAAAAGACGCTACCTCGCATTTTCACACAGTCTGGATGGAAACTGGGGTAATGTAGGACGAGAGCGGGAGAACTAAGGTGCGAGGAAGAAAGAGAAGAAATGCACTACAGTTGAGATGAAAGGAAGATGAGCTATTCAGAAGCCACTGGGTAACAGTAATTCAAAAGATCAGAGGGAAGGGCCTGCTTATGCTGTTTTCAGAGGTGCAGAACCCATATCTGTGTTTCTTAGCTAGCTCTGGACATTGTATATTGATTAAATGAACCTTTCAGGTTATAAATTCTTTATGCCAAGTTTTTTGATGTGTTTTCTGCCATTCAGAAAAGTTTCCTAGCTTCCCAGGTATTTTGTGCCAGAATGATAGAGCAGGCTAAAAAGGGCATAGAGGGAAATACATGTTTGTATTTCTCTTCGTTGTCTGAAGAGCTAATGTAGCATTCCCCAACAAAGGCTGCTTGAACTTTTCTTATTTAACTGGGATTTTCTGGAATCAGTTAATTAGACATGAAAGACAGTATTTGAAGATACGACTTTTTAAGATATGACTTGCTACTGCTTTTGTATCTATGGCTGAATGTGAAATGTGTTAAAGTGTATGTTGAAGCTGGACTGACTTTCTTTAAAATAGGAAAAGTTTAAGTCGTGCGAAGTTCCAGCTGATGGGAATTGTAAGATTGTTGCCCGAACACTGGGCAGAAGGGAAAATGGTGACTGTAATTTTAGCAAAAATTAACTATATGTAAGAGTCAAAGGGTGCTATGTAACTTTCGGCATCTTATCTGCACCTCTGACGCAGGACATGCAGTGTGGCACCGTGCATCTTGCAGCACGTCTCTGCTGATAACACTCTGACAGAAGGAGTTTCTGGTAACTTTGCTAATTTTGGGGTATCGTAGCCAAGTCGTTTGAGACCTTTTAGTGACTTGATATTGAGTGTTTAAATTTGCCTTTGACTGATTGAGACTGTACTTTTTTGTAGGTGCAAAATTCCCTATTAAATGGACCGCACCAGAGGCAATAAACTATGGATCTTTCACTATTAAATCTGATGTGTGGTCATTTGGGATTCTCCTGTATGAAATCGTTACATATGGAAAGATTCCTTATCCAGGTATGGGCATGTGTTTATGCTGTTACTCTGTATTTATGCTTTGGTGTTAAAAAGCAAAGAAAATACCATCTGACAGTAGTGATGGCAGTGATTTGGAAAACATCTTACAGGAATGTTATTGCTTTGAAACCTCTCTGGGGTGAATTTTAGCAGACAGACTAAAAGCACCATAAACATGTAGTCATTTTTATGTATTCAAAAGGTGAATTCAAATGCTGAATTGTCACAGATCCCAGCTTTACAGTCAGAGCACAGTCTCTAATGGTGCTGTGTAAGCTGCTGGGGTTTTTTAGTTATCGTGATATGTGAAAGTACTAAGTGTGTCTTCACAAGCAAATAGGCTGTAATGATTTGTCAGTGTTGGCTAATCTAAACAAATATGAAAGCAGACCCTAAAACATCAAAAAATGTTGATGTACCACTAGGCATATTTACTGTTCATTGTTCCATACAGCTCAGGTCCACAACCGCATAGGAGTACATCAATCACAGCTGCATTAAATAGCTGTGAAAGGGTTACGTGCTTTATGTTTCATTTTACTTTCTGTTAAACAAAATACATACTAATGTTTCCAGCACACAGAAACAACTTGCATGAAGGATACTTTTGCACGCAAAATTGTCACATCTCAGGCATAGCTGATTAACTCAGGGCAGCAGACGGCATTCATTTAAGCTTACTGAGGTTATGGAAAATTAACCTAAATTCTCTTATCTTGTGGGCAAACGGGGAAAGTACAGCCATATTCACCTGTACTGCACATCTCGTAGATGGAGTGACTCATGAGAAGAACCCTTAGGATCCTGCAGTTTACAGGCACTAAAGGGAGACAGATATTTCATCCCAGCAAAGCTTTCCCAACACATCCAAGTGCAGCAGCTCTTGCTATTTAAACAGTGAAAACATTTTCACCACCACTTCCTGAGCTGCTGGAATTCAGTTCAGCTCTGCATCCTGAACTGCCGGAGATGTTCATGGGGCAGACCTGGGAGACCCGAGTCCCAGGACCTGAAATGACAGTAGGCTCAACACCTCTGGGCACAGGGAGACAGGCAGCAGGGAAGGGGTGAGGATGGCCAACTTCACGCTACGTTATGGAAGAACATATCAACTTCCCGTACAAGAGGTAGAGCAAAACCAGACATTCCCATTGCTCGGTAAGGTTCTAGTCCAAGAAAGCACTTAAGCTCAAGGGTAACCCCCTTAAACTTCAAGAGGTGATAGGGCTGCTTGCACAGCTAAGTGTCTAAACATGTGCTCCGGGTTGGTTTTTAGGTAAGGGCTATAAAATACGTGACTGAGTAGCAGGTCCTCCCAAAGCTATTCTGAACACTGCTTGTGTTCCCAGGAAGGATCAGATGGGAGTTCTATGCTGCCGAGTAATGCATGGCTCTTCCCACAGTTGAGATATCTTTTTTTTTTCCTATTAGTACATGTCTATGTATCCAGACAGTTGCCTACGTTGAGCTGGGCTCACCAAGTTAGTTCTGGATGCCTTGAAAATTGTCCTTCGCTGAGCAAACCTATGAGCTCACCTGGAAACCAGCAGTATGAAAATACAACCCCCAATCCAATACTTAATTCTGCAGCTAAGTCTGCTCTCTCTTTACCTCCATAAAGCATATCATATTTTTATTTTAAGAACAAAATCAATCTGTACAGCAGACTGTGGGAAGATATCTCTTCTAGTGGAGGTCTGGTCAATATTTTTTTTTAAATATGGGAGCATTTTTATGAGCACCATAAATAGGCCATACACTATAGATTCATTTGTCAACCAGCAATTAGAAACGGAAGCCTCTTGATTGTGCACTGGAAGGTTTTAATAGTTTGCAGGCATTGCTTGGATTAAACTGGAAGAGGGATATGTGTCTATTTTAAACAGAAGTATACATTGATATAGCCTATTAGACTGAAAGTTGATACTGAGGAATCGGAAGGACAGCAAAATAAATAAGCCCCCAATTTACACGAAGAAATGTGACAGGTTTGGGCAAATTACCCCAGCATGGCAAGAGTAACTTAGTGATAGGTTGTAACCAGCAGCCACTGGAGAGAAACAGTAAATTGATTATTCAATTCTAAAGGGAATGCTTCAAAATATTGTTTTCAATTATTAACCAGCAACTAGCCAGTATTCAGCATAAAGCTGCATATGAAACAGTTTGAGTTGAAACTGGCAAGTACTTAATACCCGTAAAGAAAATCTAGGCAGGCAACTTGGTAGGAAGCATTTCCAGCCAAGAAACTTGGGTCTTTTGTGACCTTTGTTCTTAAATCACAACAGCTGTTTCTCTTCCTGAGAAACTCAAAGCAATTAGTGGGACTATAGTTTAAGGAACTACCTCAGAAATATGAAACAAGTATCTGAATCTCTGGGAAAATAAGTTGAATCGGCTGTTAAGACTAATTCCCAGGTGATTATATAGTATGTCAAATACGGGCAACATCTACACTTGCATTCCAATTATGTCCGCTGCTCTTCACAAGGACATGCCATTTTCTGTACAGTGGGATTCTTCCTCCATACCATTGTGGTCACATCATTTCCCGGCCTCTAACATAAGGAAATATGTCGTTATCTGTGCAGCTTAAGAGGTACCGCAACATAAATTGACAGACATGTACAAACCTTTAGAGATAATGTCTTTTGCTAGCATTTAAGAGGGTGTAAGTGTAACAAATATGCATGCGGGATATATTTCTTTTACTGATTAGGATGTAGTTTTGATGAGACAGGTAATTCCCTAGACAGAAAAAAAATAAAAATAAAAACAATAAAAAAAAAAGTTAAACAAGTAACTATGTTGAGAATACCACCTGGACTGTGGGGTAGACAAGTAAGCCTTTTTGTTTTAAATAAAACCCCAAACGTATGCAAGTATGTTCATGACGTATTTACTATGAAATACGGAGGAAAGTATTTTCATTTTTGCCTTGTGAACTTAAATGGTTATTTAACAGAGTTTTCCTGCAGGTTAGCTGAAACACAGGCTTTGTCCTTGGCATTCAGAATATAACAATTAGTCCTGCAGATATTAGATCTAAGCACAATCCTATAAAGTACTTAAACCCACAGAGTCAGTCCCGTTCTGCACAAAATTCCAGTAGCAGCAGTTCTCATGTAGCAGCACCCAGTCAACTAAGACTTTGCATAATATGAATAACTATTTTACTGCGTACGTTATATACAATCCATTTCCTTAAGCTCAAGGAGTCAGATTGCTGTTCTCTATAAAATGCTTTATTGCCTTTCTTCCTATGTGTATTTTGTCTTTATATAGCAGTAATTCCTTATTCTGTGACAACATGCCATTCCACTGCTACCTTCAAAATGCTGTACACGTGCGCAGTATTAGCTCAGGAAAACGTCACTCCTCCTTCCAAAGCGTAACTGAAAATACAAAAGATGTTCTCAAAGTAAGCACTCTGAGCCACACACAGATTTCATGGCTGACAATATTTCCAGAATAGGTTAAAGCCAAAAGGCTTGAACTGAAGTCAACTATATCAACTTTATTCATCTTGGATAATCAAAGTAGTTATATCGGATAAAGTTGTCGTTTGGTTGTAATTCAAAGGTGTCCTTACCTGCCAAGTGGCTTAAGTCATAGCTTTAGTAGTTAGGTAACACGTACAAAGGTCCACACCGTCTGCAGCGACAGAGCTGTACGGTCCACCCAGTACTTGGATGCACATCTGCATCTCCGCTGCTGACTTTTCTTGGAGCAGGACCTGTCCTGCCACCTCTCGGCAGAGTGTAGCTGCTCTGCCTGCACCTATAAGGAACTGGTGCAAGCAGGAGCAGTGAATGCCACGCACGCACCTGACCGGAGGCTGAGTTCCCTGAGAAAAACCATGAGAAACTGTAGTCTTAGGCACAACTGCACCATGTGGAACGTTTAGCCTGAGGAGCGGCCAGCGGCTGCGGAGTCTGGCATACCCTTCTCGATACAGGGAAAGGCTTCACTGGTGGTAGCAAATATCTAGGCTGAAGCACAGGTGCTTCCTGCATGCTCAGTCATCAGAAGAAAGGCATTCACTGGAGTACAGAAAGCTTAGTGTCTGTGTCCTGGAGAAGGTAATCCTGGCACAATTACTCCACCGGGTTGCATAAGATTTGCAGAGGGTGGGACAAGCTGAAAGGCAGGTTTCTGTGTAGAAAGCATTGAGCCTTTTTGTTGGCCCTGCTGTAGCTGACCTTCTGAGAGCAGGTGTTGAAATCTATCTGTGAACCAATCTCTCAAGGATGTAAAAAACAGAGGGCAAAGGTTGGGGGAAAAAAAAGAGGATGGAGTCCAGGGCAGGCCTGTCTCACGTGACATTAGTTGGCACGTGAGGCTCAGGATGCACTTCTGGTACTTAAGAGTTCTTATCCTCTGAAAGAAAACTGTAACGGGCAAACAAAGCAACGCTCAGCACAGCTGGCAAGATGGGTTTGCGCAATAGGAATAGGATGAGGAAGAAAGGAGGGGAAATTGCCTGTTACAAGTAATGACGTCACGAGTGACCATGTCCAGTATCTTGCAACCAGCAACACTTACAGAAAAGCTGATGTAGAAGAAAACCTGAAAGCGTGTTACTACATTGTTCAGGGTAATTGAGAGCAGGGTCAAACAGGTAGGCTGCTCTCCGCCTCACTATGGATGGGGTCTACAGTGAGCAGGCTAGAAGCTCTGCAGCTGGAGACAAAGGCTGATGCCAGGGTGGGCTTTTGCTGTGAATCTCACCCCGGCTGGAAGCAGAATAAACGGTGGCAGGACTGGTCAGAGGAACAGGACGGAGCTGGTTCTGGAGATAAGAATTATGATCTCTCCCACAGCCTCATTAGACTTGGCACTAAAGAGGTTGCTATGCTCAAGTGAGGAAACAGAAATCTTCCTCCAGGATTTTCAAAGCAAGTCCCTTGGTGCCGGTGCACACCTCGGCCTTGTTTATTGAACTGCTATTAGTTGCTCCCTTTAATAAGTCGTAATAGCCTTGTATTATTGGGTGAAGAGCTTTAGAGTGAAGTAAATAAAAAAGAAAGAATTATTTCTTCAGGAATTGAAATAGTTTCATCAAAACTTTCCTTTTCTATTGAAGGTATGAGCAATTCAGATGTGATGGTTGCTCTTCAGCGCGGGTACCGAATGCCACGCATGGAAACTTGTCCAGCCGAGCTTTACGATATCATGAAAACATGCTGGAAAGACAAAGCAGAAGAGAGGCCAACGTTTGATTATCTACAGAGTGTGCTTGATGACTTCTACACAGCAACAGAAGGGCAGTATCAACAACAGCCATAGAACAAAGAACGACTTTTTCTATTGACATGGCTCATTGGCACAGACTATTATTTGGACAGACTGCTCAAACCAATTCCTTCACGAGTTTGGATGTCTTAACCGAGCGTGGAAGCTGAAATGCTAAAGGAAAGAGTAATTCTGCAAAGAAATAATAATGGTTTTATTTGGTTAAAACAGTTCCTCTAAAGATTGAAGTTCTCCTTACGTGCTCCATTTTGCATCTGCAGAAACATCCCAAACCAAACAGGCTTTTTGGGATGGGGAGGGAAAAGGAAGGAAAAAGGGATCATGCACTGGTACAGCCTGACAAAGCCTTCTTAGGACCTAAGTCACAGAATACATTACAAGGAGACCTTTACAAAAGGGGCAAGAAGATGCATGAACAGCTGTTTCCAAAAGAAAAAGTCATGAAAGATAACTTAAAGATTTAAGACATGGTGGTGTTCTTAAATCATCTTTTTTCAAATACAGCATATTGTGAAAATTATTTTTATATCCTTGTTATTTCACAGTAGTAGCTGGAGTACTGTCACCTCTTGTAAGGCTTTCTAGATGGTGCCATGGTTTCCTTTAAGGAAGGGTTATGTATGTAATTCTTTACACTGAAGATGATTCTGTTTTACCGCTGTATTACTCATATTGAATTTAAAATCAGCCATCACAGATGCCGAAGTGCAATATGAGCACACACGATGACAGAAGCAGCAGCACACCTAGCTCTATTCAACCTTCAGTTTCCCACAAGGCCAAAGTCATCATCTGAAGACCACGGGAAAGCACAGGATTTTGAAGGAAGTTAATTCATTGCAGTTCCTGAGACTGTTACCAGTTAAAATATTTTAATCTTAATTTTTAATCCTCTGTGATTATTCAAGAATATTTCTTATATTTTTGCTGCTTTAATCGACTAACCTCAAATCTGTTTTAAAGCTAAAACTAGCTCTAGCACTATCAAAAACAATTTGTGGAAATACGCAATAAGATATCAAGTTATATTGCAGTGACACTATAGGTTTGTTGCTCAGTATATAAATCTAATTCATAAAAGTGAATGCGGTTTGCTCAGATCTACATATTGAATTGTTCTATCAAATTACTTACCAAAACAGCTGGGCTAGTGCATTTGCAATGTAACTACAGCATAGATTACTTTTTTTTTTTCCCCCAAAGTGACACTGGTTCTTACAACTGAAACCCAGTAAATCTTTGCCACCCCTCAGACCAGTTATTTAGGCAAATGGTACTTTGCAGAAGCTTAAAACCCTTTTGATAAAGCTTCAGTGTGCCTGCAGTTGAAGTTCAGCAGCATAAATATTAATTGCTTTTCTTTTTGATTGGCTTCCTTCAGTCAAACTGTGCAGTTTAAGCAGACTGTCAGTTAAATATGTAAATAGTTTCTATTGTAATGTGATTTTTAATTTTAATAAACACTTAATCTGAAGCAAGTTGTATGGTAGTAATTCGAGATAAAACAAATGGCTGATGTTCTATCCAGAGTGATAGCTTCAAATGGAACAGGGGAACATCTGTTCATCACCAGTAACAAGATTCTTTTGCAATGGTAAATATTAATGGATTCTGCTTTCGCTACCTCCATTTGAGAAGCTGAAAAGGACCAAACTAGCCCTTTCTGCATCCTTGTTAGCATTTCTTTGTGGTCTGGAGGGCAGGAAAAAAGGAAGTCAGTCCTCAGCTGTCCTTTAAAACGGCTTCTCAGAAGTCTTTAATAGCAACACAGTCCATTGCTGCTCTTCGGAAAACGTTACAGTTAAGAATGGTCAGTACTTCACTACAGGCTTCATTTTATTTTAAGGAAAAAAAATAGCTTAAGATAATGTAAACTTGTCTTGCAAACCATTTTCTGTAGCCAATCACAGAGCTCTGGGAAGTTGGAGGGAACATGGAAAGAACAGCTGCTCAGGGAATAAAAGGTTATAGTTAGTTACATAAACTTGTTAACATACACGCTCAGACAAGTGACAGGCTGTCAAGGTGTAGTGCTAGATCATTTGAAATGGTATTATAGAAAGCCTGTTAAGATGATTTTATTTTTTTTAACTTCTGTTTAAGCATTGCTGTTCTTAGAGCAATTTGTATGTAACAAACAGCTTTCTTATTCAAGGAATCAACACTCAGTGTATTGTATCACTACACCAGAATGTTTTTAATACCTGGAATAATTTGTGTGGGAGTAGAATAATATTTTAGAAGTTCTGCGCTGCAGGGATTATAGGCCTTTAGAACTACTGCAGTCAGATAACCTATATTTAACAGAAACAGTTCAAAACGTGAGACCAGCACTGGCTCAGGTGCTACATCTCCAGCCTGGTTAAAGACATGTCAGGTATTGATTATTTATCACTCCATTTGCACGGACCAAGCCAAAACTCAGACACCTGGCAAGAACATTCACACCAGAGAAGGGCTGCTCTCGGTGTCGCACAGGGATGCTGCACCACCTAGTGTCTCCACAGGGAGGGTGAGGTTCTTGCTCTGAACTGGGTCCCCTTCCACTACGGGAAACAGCATTACAGGGACTGAACAATCCCCTTTACTTATGGATTCTGCCTTGTTCTAAAGCAATCCTCCAGCACTTACAGGCATGGTACTTTCACAGTAGTTAGAATAAACTCTCACCCTCATTGACTGAAATGGCTCTAAGAAAGCTATTTCAAATTTTATCATGTTCCAGTCTTCCTTCATTGAGTTACTAGATTCAACTCGAGGCCGTCGTGTCAATCACTATGATCATTTGGCCTCTAGGTTTATGATCTTTCCTTATCTTGATTTCACTGATTTTCTCACCTTTATAAAATGAACAGTCAGAGCTTAATTTAGCAATGGAAAATTTTATTATAAATAGATTTTTCAAAGTTTAATGCATAATCTTAGTGGAAATTCAAATGATATCAAAACAAGTTCCTTCACAAAGCCAAGTTAGCTGAAAAATAGCAAGGAGCCAGATAAGACCTCATTTTGTTGCCTCTTTTATAAGACCTTATGTTTAGCAATTTGCTCAGTTTGGTACCAAGATAGCACTTTCCAGATCAAAGCCAGAATAGTAACTGAAGAACCAAGCGATTTTAACTACTTGAGATTAATCCTACAAGCCATCTGATTTCTAGGAACCAACAATGAAAATTAAATACTTACTTAATTTAAAAAGGTAACGAGCAGCAAATGAGGAACATCCCACTTCACATGAATCACACATTTATCAGTATAGAAGACCATGATAGCAGTTACTCAAGAATTAAAAATGTTTATATATATATATATTAAATCACATCCCTATAACAATAAAAGCACAAGTTTAGTTCTATACTTACATAGTTCTAAATTCAACCCTGATTAAATTAAAAGAGTTCTGTATTAAACATTTTTCTGTTAGTTAACATGACAGTCAAGACGGCATCTAGACTGAGAAAAAGCTACCAACAGTTTGAGATTGATAAGTCCAGTAATTGCACACTTCCATTAACCAAATATTATTCTTTTGCTTTATGAGCAAACAGTACTTGTTTTCTTGAAGAGGATGAAGCATCTTCATACTTCCCCCAGCCTTTACCAAGAGGTGTACTAGCAGTAGCTGCTACTGTGGATTTCAGGTTAGCCAACAAACCTCTCCTAGGTTTTGGCTGTTTTGTCTCCTCTGTAGAGAAATGCTTTTTCTTTTCATCAAGTTCTTTTTGCAGGGAAGAGACTGTTTCTTCAAGCTCAAGAACACGTTTAGCCCAGTTCTGAAGACTATTCATTTCTTGTTCCTATAAGGATAAGGAATGTGAACACTCCAAAGCCTTTTTCATGTAGTTAATTTTCTGTTTCAGTTTATTTTACTATACCAGTAAACACCCCTGTTATTACTATGCCAAATGGCTATTTAGTACCCATTTCTTCCGAATTACTGCTATGTAATTTAGAGAACAGCAAGCTATGGGGCTATCAGATCTAGTTAGAGACCAAGTCTGACTGAAGAAGTTGATGCTAAAACACTTAGCCACACTTTGCAAAGAATTGTTGGTGTTCTAGGAACCAAATAAGGAAGGCCTCCCTGTCTTAAGCTGCAATTACTAAAAGCAAAACTGGTCAAATCTAAACTCTTACCATAGTCTGAAGTCTGCTAACTAGGACTGAAAAAATGCTTTGAGTGGGCAGAGTACAGTGTCATAAAGATGCTCTCTAATCCCTGTGGTTAACAAAAAGTCACCTTCCTATGTCTCAGAACCAATTACGAAACAAAGTTCAAGATTAATAATTTTCAGTCTCAGACTTAGACTAAAAAGCATGCAGAAGGTAATTAAATTACCCAAAGAAAAACATCACTAAGTAGTCTTATATCATCTGCCTTGCTTCATTTGCAGATCACAAATGAGACACAGATGCAAAGTGTCAAAGAGTTCAAAATTTCCATTTTTTTTTTTTTATTTAGGAACCTAGTTTATGTCTGAGGTCAGATGCTGTCATCTTTATGAAGTCTCTGCTTTTGAAGGAAAATTTCCTTCTGTTTCAGTATTAAGTAGTTTGCCCATATCTCTTATCCAGCATGGCCACCTCTGCGGGACTGTCAGTGTAGCTTTAAAGCCATAGATCCTTAGTTCTTGTTGCAGTAACATTTGTGTACTGACTGCTTGCCCTCAGCAAAACACTTCATGACTAGAGTTCTGAGTAGTGTTTTCTTTGCTTGACAGTAATTTGTGGCATCCTTAGATTAGCAAGAGTTGTCAGCACAAAGTTACTCTATTGACCAAGTCTATCATTTAAATTGAAAAATAAGTCTTGTCTTGCAAGACACAAAGTGAAGGAGTGAAACACAAGGGCTCTGAGCTCATAATTCAGGAAGTTAGGGACAGAAAAAAAGAAAGCAAAAAAACCAGCTTCAGTAAAAACATTATGCTAACTTCAAAATAAATTAATAGGACTGAATGGTGTTTTTACATGTACAATGACACAGAAACATCTGATACAACTATAGATACAAGCCATATTAAATTTGCTTTTAAATTGTTGACAAACCTTGAGCACAATTGTATGCTTCAGTTGACTGTTCTCTTCTGCCATTTTTCTGTAGCCTTCATTAGCTTCTAGCAGGGTCTCATTTAATTTCTGTATTTTAAACTTCAGAGATTTTATAAGCTGAAAATAAAACCCATAGACACTGAAGCTCCAGACAGCATATTTTACATGAATTTTGTTTATGAATAGAACTCACAGAGAAACTATAAGCATTTCTGATTCATATTGAACAGTTCAAGCTCCCCAGATAAAAGCAATGAAGAAAAAGCCTGCTTCTCTCAACCCCTTGTGTCCCAACCCATAATTTCTGGTCATAAAATACAGCTGGAGTATTCATGGACTTTGTGCTGAAGCTAATAGATTTACGTAGACCAGTCAGTCAAAGAACTGCAGCACAGACTAAGCGGGAACGGTCTGCTCCTTTACAGTAAGGGTAGTTAAAAGAATGCTGTCATCTCATTAACAGTATTTATATAATGAATTGGAGCACAGTTACAACAGAAGACCTCACCTTTCTGACGGGAATATTGATGGATCAAGTCCTGACAGGGAAAAGAAACTCTGAACCAGCAAAATTAATGTTGTACAAGTAAATTAATGATATGAGGTTGGAGGGAAAATATCTAGTTTGCCAAAAAACCCCTTTGCCCGTATGTAATGGCTGAATGGGGAAAAAAACCAAGTAGTATTAAATTACTCATCACACATGCACAGATATGCGAGGCAAAGCCACAGAAGGGCACTGATGGAACAAACCGTGTTAAACTTCTCTCACTTCAGTTATTGCCAGGCAGCAGTCCCATCATTCTAACACTTTCTAGCCACACAAAACAATCAATACTGTATCCCCTTATCAAGCATAAAACCCAAACTTTCTAGCATCAGAAATCAAAATTGACATAGGAAATGAAAAATTATGTAGACCTCTCAACAACAGGAGTGGAAAACAAATGCCAGGGGCCATAACATGAGACATTAGACTTGGTAACAAAAAAGTTATTTTTGGAGTACATTTTCTCGATAAAAAGGATTTAAGTTCACTTTCCATTTACATGGTGTATGAGAATCAGCTGGAAGTATTTCTCCAACCCCTACTCCTATTTGTTATTAGCGAAAGGAGCAAGGCTTGTCTCTTTCCTCCTCCCCATCCTCTTAAAAAATGAGAGACAAACTGTAGCCTTACAAGAAGTTTATTCAAGGTATAGACTAAAATGCATACCTAAAAACAATTAGTATTTGTTTTCCATAACAGAGCATGAAGCTCGTAATTTCCACCTCTATATGCTATTCAGAACACAGGGATCTTGCTGGTTTGAAGAACAGAGACATTACCCTTTACTTAAGTTTAAAGGGGATAGTGGAGTTCAGTCCTTACAGAAAGGAGTGGTTTAAGGCACTATTTTGATTCTAGATCGAAACTGTTACCAGATTCTGTAACTGTTCCCCTGTGCACGAGCAGGTAGCATTTCAGGAAGGAAAACACTGAGGCCGTGGCAGCGATGTTTACAACAGCTTCCAATACGAGGCTTTATACTTCCCTTCTCCCAGCTCACATCGTGTTCACCATGTGACTTGTTATAGTAGTAGATGCCTTTACAAACTAGAATCATAGAATCTTCATGGTTGGAAAGGACCTTTGAGATCATTGAGTCCAACCATACACACACAAAAAAACCCCCTACAATCTCTGCCACTAGAACATGCCCTGAAGTGCCAAACCTACATGTTTCTTAAATACCTCCAGGGATGGGGACTCAACCACCTCCCTGGGCAGGCTGTTCCAGTGCCTGACCACTCTTTCAGTAAAGAATAAAGCCAGAACACAGGTAATCTCTAGCAAAAGTCATCCACAATTGGGCAAGGGCTTCTTTGTAAACTTGATGCCAGTTTGCAGGAATCTTCATGCTTTTGTCTACAGTGCAGATCTTTAAGCATTGAACCATAACAGAGTTTAGGACTGTTATCTCCAGATTTGTTAAGTGTTAAGCAAGAGCTACCTCTTCTTTCTCCTTGCATTGTTTCTGCAGTCCTTCATTGGCTCTCTTCATCGTCTTGTTCATAAGATCTACAGGCAAAAGAAAGGTTTGCTTGGGATTATACACATCACCAAAAGTAAAATGAACTTTGAATATCCAGATTAGATTCCTACCCAGTTCCATGTTATTGTCAGTAGTCAGTGTATCTGAATTCGGACTTCCCAGAGCCAACAGCCTCCCTGACTGTTCATCAAGTTGCCTTTCCAATTGCAGTATTTTACTCTCCCTGTCCTGAAAAAAAGAAGGGCACATGGTAAAATTTGTCTAAATTTCTGCTTAACCTGATGCACTACTGCATGTCCTTCGATTATACTACACATGTATATGCAGTTTTAAAATCATTCCAGGTGGAAGTTGTGATGGTTATGGTTGAGAAACCACAGTAAAGAGCAACACTCAGATCATGAGACCTTGTAGGGGGAAGTTCCTTTACACAGGAGTCAACTCTTCCAGTCTGAAGATTTCCAAACTGTATTAAAAGTAACCATAGGGCAGAAAGGAAACTTTAGTGCATCTGTTAAACACTGTTGCCAGTTAGCCTGATAAATAAGGAAGAATATATTTCATAGACCTAAATTTTAATCTCAGTCTCTTTTTCAGTACCTGTCAGATTGCTAGGACAGTATTTCAGAGTGAGAAAGCAAACACGTGTCACCATTAAGAAAAGTTATTAATCTAATTCTGGTTCTCTCAAGCTGCCCGCTTCGATTTCATGTTGTGCTCTCATTTGTCAATTAAGAATTTTACACCTTAGGTATTTCATCAGTTTCTTATCTGACCTGCTACCAAGACTATTTTGTTCTTTGGATTTTCCCTTATGCAGCCTTGGGGCCAGTGTAAGAGGCAGCTATAAATACAGAGAACACTATTAAAACTCTTTTCCTCTATGCCAACATAGTCTACAGCTAGGGCTTAAGCTAACATAAAACCAGTGCCTAAGTGGGGAAAAAAGACAAGTGTGAAGAAACTGTAAAAACAGAGGCCATTATACGATACAGTGTTGCTTGTCAGCACCTGAATGGAGAGCTCTAAAAGCAGAAACGTTTACATATCACAATTTACAACAGAAACCCCACTTCCCTCATGTCCTGATAGGAACCTGCCTACCAGTGGAGTGAGATGTCTTATCAGTTCCTGGACAGGATAGTGTGGTGAGAAAGCACCTCTGCTGTACACCACAGTTGTTCTATTCTTCCACTAAAGACCTTCTGAAAATACAGACCCACAGGTCTCATTTGTTGCCTGGATACACTTTGCTACCTATGCAGAAGCTAGAAGTAAAGACTGAAAGCTGCACATGGCTAACATGGCTCAGTTTCAAAAGGAATAGCAACTTACTGACGCCAACTCTGAGCAGTTGTAGGTATAACTACATTCAGGAGATTATCTCCTGGATAAAGTTTGATTTCTCATCACAGATTCTTATCCCACAATCCTCCCTCTAGACCTTCAGAGCACAGGTCCATTATAATTAAAATAGCTACCCTGTACTGAATTCCCCACCAGCCCTGTCAGACTAAATTTTTACTATACATTCTACAATCCCAAGGATCTCCACAAAGCCAGACTGCTGTCTACAACATTCCTCTAGGTGTTCCAATTATTGCACTACAGAGATAAAGATGACTTGGATTTAATTGAACTGTGCCCTCAAAGATCAGAAAGTTCAGGTATACGGTACAGGTAGCGTTAGACAGAAGACATCTCTATCCTTATGGTTAGCATTGGAAACCAGAAAAGCTAGGCTGAATTCCTAGTTATTTTGGCTGTTCGGTGTTACATTTAAGATTCCTGAATGGTTCTGTTACGGAAAAGCAAAATTTATAGTTAAAAGACTAGCACACATTTTTTTAACAGCAGTCAAGTCATACCTCAACTTTCTGTTGTTCAGCTAGAAATTCTTCTATGGGAACATAATGGTCTTCAATCTGTTCCATTGCACACACATATGCGTGTTTCTTGAGGGCCTCTTTATACATTTCAAATTTGCTCTCCAGTTTTTCTTCATAACTGTCTTTCATATCTTCCAAGCGGTTGCTGAGGAGAACATGTTAGTGCTATTTAATATGTTATCATTCCAGCTGTTACAATTTGACTACATGTGTTCAAGTGGCAATATCAAAATTATTCATCTAATCATAAATTGTGAAGTTGAGAGACCAAGAATTACTTTTCTCCCTTTTCTCCTTTTTATTCTCAATGATGCTACAGACTTGCAAGAAGGCATAATTTCTACTTGGCATATACCAAGAAAGGTGCTTTAGAAGAACACACACTTAAGATCTGCAAACAAAAGCCTTATTAAAAAATCCACCAACATGTAGTGATAGATATTACTACAGCAAGTTAGACCTGATATTTGAAGCATATTTCTGAGGGGTGTCTTTCATATTGTTGGGGTTTTTTTTTTTCCATTAAAGATATATGCCAAATTTGCCTTATTATTTCAATACATTCCACACTACCCACGTCACAATTTAAAAAAATGCCCCAGCAGTGACACAAAACATCACCTCAAAAGATAAAAAGTATCACTGCTCTTTCATGTGTTTGGTCAAAGGTACCCAAACAATTCTAAAGATCAGTGCAGTTGTTAAACCATAGCATGTTCAGCCGGCAACTTAACTTGGAGTTAGTCTCTGCTAGCAATTCAAACATCAGGAAACTAATTTCAAGAAGAGAAGAATGAAGAGGAAGTAAATTCAGCTTCAGCTTGAAAAAAATCCCCAAATTAGTAACATCGGTGCAGGCATACATAGTCATTTATAAGACAGTGAACTGACAAAGGTTCATAAGTCATGCAGAAGCAAGAATCCAGAGGGAGAGCTCAAAGATACAATTCAAACTATCTTAAGCACATGCATGCGTATTCACATGAGCAAGTGCAAGTTTGGGAACAATCACAAGCCTCAGTGGGGCAACCTGTAAGTGTCTTCTACATTTGCTAAACACTAATGATGAGTCAGGACAACCTCCAGTATTTATAAATTAAATAGAGAGAAGTTCAACAAGAAAGCGGCATTACTTTTTCATTGTACACAGGAAGAAGCCAATCTGTACAAGTTTATTTTAATGTTTTTTTCTTCCCTTTTCATCAGAAACTGTCCAGCCCTAACTTCTCTAAATAATATGAATATACATGTCTTGCATGTATGTGTATATATGTATGCATTTATATATGTGGAATCCTTTCAGTCTTGAAGAGGACTTGCCTCCAGGCTTCCTCTGTTTCCAACAGCTGTCGGAACATTGCTTCTGCCATCTCTTTACGTATCTTCACCTCCAGAAGCAGTTTACTTTGCCTTTCTGCAACAAGTTTCTCCTTTAGGTTCTCAGCAGTTTTCAAGAGATCCTAAATTTAACATATTTCAGTTCAGAAAACAAGCTAGAAACACACATTGATATGCATCTCAAATGACATATGGATACAGACAGCCATCCACAGAGGGAATTTCTACAAGCCTATATTTTCAGGGAGGGCTACACCAAGGGTTAAACATTTTCAAACATGAATTTCTACAGCAAAGACAGCCTATCTCCATCTTGATGGTTTCTGCTATCAAAAATTGTACTAATGTTTTAGTATTTAAATATTAATTTGTACAACTGTTTGGCATAAAGCCTACTTGATTTTTACAGTTTATTGCTATTAGATCGTATAGCTTTGTTTTTAAAATAATGCATCTTAACTTGTTCCTGCTGGTCTCAAAAGCACACACAAACAACTAAATAATATTGTTTTAAACACACATACAGCTTTCTTACTCTACTTGTTGAGCAATCGGTTGAACTCCAAATTTAGCACTTGACCTACTCAGAAAGCCGCAGGCAGACTTCCACAACTACACTTGTTCCCTCAGAACTAGACCACTTTAAGCTTATGTCTGCCTGACACCGAGCAGAAGCTTCCAGTTCTCATTTGATACAGCTCCCAGCACATCTTTTATGGTAAAATATTCTAATATTAGAACTAATAGGAATGGCTTGCTTGGGTACAATTTTGAGTAGATGTGTATCTACCTCATGACTTAGAATGGTGATGTCCACTTCCTCTTCCATGGAGGTTTCAGTACTGTCCAGAAAGTCATCTACAGATGTGTTAACATCAAAGTGCACGATAGGTTTGCCATCGCCTCCAACTAGCTTGGGTGGAAAATAACCAAAACTTTTGGGTAGGATTGTCTGGATTACCTGCAAAATCCAGAGTTGAACACACTGATTTATCAATGCTGTCAATATTGCAGGTATTAGAATATTAGGAAGAAGTGGCATGAATGCATTGTTGTATTTACAGTATATTTAGTGATTACAAGAACATTAACAAAATTTTACATGTCTTAATAGACAAAAACGTCTATCAATACAAATATAAGACTTCAGTACTCTAACAAAGTTAAAATGGGAAAAATTTACTGACAAACTTAGTATACTTGTCTAGAAAGGTGTTTTCTGTCCCCCTAAAATATAGGGGGTTTGGTGTAATTTCCTGGAAAGTTAATGAAAAGCAGCAAATCCCTAAAACATTTGCTCCTTCCTGAAATACTGTGACCAGGATTCAGCAATTCATTCTAGTTTTGTAAAGTTTTTAAGTATGTATGTCATAGGACAACACGTCATAGAAAGCTGTCTCCTCAGTGCACACTCTTATCTTCTGATGAAAGTTGCAGCTGAACAGAATTAGAAGAGTCTCTCTCTCTAAGATCATATTAGACATTCCATTACAGACTTGGAACATGTCAGAACGAATCCATAGTTCCAGACTAGAAACGAACTTCATTTCTGCCATGAAACACAGTACCATCAGCCCCAAGTCCTGAATGTAAAGGGAGGCTGACAAGCAGAGCTAGCAGGAAACAGGAAAGCTTGTAAATTTAGCAGAGGGGTTTTGCCTTCAAAGGAGAGGAATACACTCCTGTCAAGCATTAACTTACAAAAAAAGTCTTCCCTTTTTGTCTGTTATTAATTACTTGCATGTAGACAAATAGGAGTAATGCAGGCACAAGAGATCTCATTCAGACTACAAAGTAGGAGGCTGCTACTTTGTCATCACTAGCTGTCCAAGAAGTTTTAAACAATTGTTATTTTGTGCAACAGATGCTTAACTGCACACAGATTAAACAATTCATCAAAATCTTGAATTGAAATCTTACATTTGCTCAAATGGTATTACCAGTCATATCAGGAAGTGCCCTGACTACTTTGAGTTGGGTTTTTTTTTTTGGTTTTGTTTTTTTTTTTTTTCACCACACGGATGTCCATGGTGTAAAACTGAACAAGCCACAGACAGCTGCAGCTGTCCTAACTTCTTACCACAGATAGGTTTGAGGATGGGCAAGACTACTGGAAGCCTTTTAGAGGAAGCCACATGCAGAAGAATTAATATGACGCATCAAAAGTCCTAATCACGCTCAAGTCCATACAACCCGATCATTTCACAAACCAATAGTAAAAAAGAATGCAGAATAGCAGAGAAAGTAGATGCACTCTTACCTGTTTGGCTATAGCTGAAAATTTCATTACATGTAGTGTTTCATCATATGTGGAAGCATGCTGATTTATGTTTACAATCATACAAGCTTTGCCTTTTCCACAAAAGAATGGCTGAAACAGACGGGTCAATTTGCTCTCTCTGAATGGAATGTAGCTTGGCTTCATCCTTATTGAGAAAAAAATAATAAAATTGTGAAATAAAAAAATTGTCAAATTATGTGATACTGTAACTTAGCTTAATTATGTTTCTCTATTTCAGGAAACAGACGCAGTAGGATGCTCATATTTAAGCCTAGGCTTTTTCACATCAAAGAGTAAGGTCTTTCCTGGATCTCATAAGCTCTCCAACAAATTGAAGTAATTAAAGTAAAAGTAGTATAGTGTTTGCATCACAGTTCCCTAGTGTTACAAAGCAGATACTGGAACAAGCCAAAAGCTAAGTACAGGACATCTGACAGCTGTCTGATGAATCTACCTTGGAGGCAATAGTATAACTTGGAGGTGGAAGGGAAGAGGACAAAACAGGAGTTTTATACACAGTATATTGCTCACACACAAAAATGCTTGGTAGTTTCAGGCAAATTGTTCTTTTTTATTCTCTGCAAACAACAGTTTTAGAGAAAGAATGTTCATTTTGAGTATTCCAGTGACGTCTGTAATAAAGAAGGCTTACAAGATTTTGTTGATTTCCATTTTCCTCTGACCACACAAACCCTTTGCAGAAACATAAAGGGATGCTTAGGTTTTCAACCCAAAACTCAGCATGTTGTTTACAAGTTGTCACTTACTTTGGATTTTGATTGTGCTTCAATGCTGCAATGCATTTTCCAAGGATATGAAGAGAATTATTAATATTTCCTGCTTCTTTTAGTCTGTCTCCAAAGGCTTGTGTTTTATTACACCTCTCTGATCCAGCCAAGTCACAGAAAGACAACCTGCAGGAAAGAATTATCCAGAACACACATGTAAACTTGTTTCTAAACAGTATGAAAATAGAACTGCATGTCTTTTTATTTCTTTACATGCCTAAAGTGTAAACAAGTGACTCATTTCAGTCTACCTAGATCACAAAATATGTTGTACTTTAATGTCGATGTTTTGTCCCAAAGGCACTACACAAGGTATTTAGGATACCAGCACTAATCTCTCTATCTTCCCATTGTATATAAAGATACTTGAATAAGATTGCTGCTCCTAATTCAGCACATTCAAAGAAGTCTGCTTGTAGCATTCATTTAAAGCTTTGCAAGCATTCTTACATAAAGAATTCAGTTTAGGAACCCAAATTTTGTTGCAATCCTAAAGTAAGTACTTCCAGACAAGGTAAGAGGAATTTCTGAAACAGTTTTGCATAAGTGGGGCTATACTACAGAAGCACTTTGACTGTCACCTTCACCCGTTCCAGCACAGAGGATTGCAGAATAGTAGTATGCTTCAATACACTGCAGTCTGCCTCTTTTGAATGCAGAACCATTTGTTCACTATGGCAAATAAGAGGCCAGAAGTCCTTCACAGATCACCTTAGAGCTCTTTCTTTGGCTACAGCAATTATGTGCTACTAAACTCAGGCCACTGAATTGTCCCTCACAGTACAGTAGGTCACAATCAGTGACAACTATCCTCAATAATCAAGGAATTTAATCACTTTGACTTTTTATTAAGAAAGCCCTTGAAGTACATGAAGCTCTAGAAGTTATATAATTTATGTAACCCAACTATTACTCACTTATACATACATTTATTTACATAAAATAATACCTCTGTAAGATTATAGCCTTTCACACAGCTGAAATAAGTACATATTAACGCTATACATATTAAAAAGGCACATATTTGAACTGTGTGAAAGGCTATGATCTTATGATTTTCATCCTTTTGAGTACAAGACAAAGAGCTTTTTTTCTTCCTTAAGCAACATACAAACTCTGTCATTCATCTAACATCTGCTGCAAGCTTTGCTCAGGGAATACACCAAGACAGGGAACAGTAAGGAATACAGATGCAGTCGTTTCCTCAAGTTATCTCTCCTTAGAGTATTTATGACCATAACATCTGATATTAAAAGGTGTTATCTCAGTGAGGTATAGTTATTAACATCTCTGCTTAGCAGAGACAAGAGACAAATCAGTAGGAGCTAGGACTGAATTAAACCACTGTTACAGGACTTCCTCACTTTTCCATATCAAACTAAATGGACAATTAATTAGGGGGAAAAAAAAACAAACTAAAAAAAGCTATCTAAATGGCTTGAAGACAAAGATTAGGCCACTTCCCCTAAATCACAAAAGAACAGAGAGGTGTAAGGACTTAGCACTGCTCTCGCTGCGTACACCTACATTAGCATTTTAGATCACAAGAAGAGTTTTTAAGCATATCACCTGATGATCCCCTCTTACCGTAGATTGTACTATGCAGCAGTCCCAGAGCATGTCATCTGCATTCTTTTTTGATGATAGACTAGAACTTGCGTTCCAGGAGCACATCAAACATGGTACCACGAACATTCAACTCATAAACTCTAGTCTGGTCCCAAAGTCGAAAGATACACTTGGCATAGCTTACACCTTGGGTCTTCAGCACTAACTGCAGCACTCCAACTTTAGAGACTGGCTTCTATCAGCCAGCCATTTGAATTCTGCTTACCGGAATATACCGTGTGGTCTTACCTAGTACTATTCCGGCCCCACCTCCCCTTTATTTAAGGCAATATACATATATTTCCCTCAATTTACATACTACTGACAGAGTTGTAACAGGTTCCTTCAGTCAAACCTTAACAGAATAAAAGAGACAAGGAAACGCTTCGATGCCTGTCCTGATCAGGTTTCCAGTCAGTTTTATGCAGCCAGTGAAGTTCCGATTTCCTCCTCAGTTCTCAGAGGATTTGTTTATTAAAAGAAAGTTCATCAGTTTAGCATGCTTACACTTTATTAACTTTTCTAAAATATTTACATTATGGCAATAAGCTGAAGCATTCACTTACTCTGAAACTCCAAGAACACACGGCTGATGCTCATCAGTTAGCCTTAGCAGCCTTATTGAAAATATACTGTGACTGGAATGGAAAGAAGTCCTTTTTAATAACCACAGTTATGAAAATTAGGCAGTCACTGAAGCAAATTAAAATTTGTATGCTACAGAAAGTGCAGTGCTGAAGAAAGAACAAGAATTCATTCACTAATTTACATTACTTACCTTCACAATCCATTCATTCAGCAACAAAAAGCAGCAATAAAAGTTGCATGTTGTGACTTTCCATTTATTTCAATACAGGAGAAGGAAAAATATCACATGAAGCCTACAAGCTGTCTTGGAGAATGAACAAGCAAGTTCACTTAAGTCTACTGATCAAAAGATGAGTACTCATAGTATACAAACTTTGGACAGTATTTGAACTCAGTAAATCTGAGAAGTTAACTTCTTAGAAATAATGAGGTGATGGGGGAGGAGAGTAAGTTAAGGTTTGACGGTCCTGTAATATTGCCTACTTCAACATACACAGTTATTTGTTCAGGTTTCAAATTACTCTGTTTTCTAGAAAGGCTGAATTTGTAACACTTGAAACTCCAGTTACTATAGCATCAAGCTACAAAGGCAATGGACCTATGCTGTCTGAAACCAAACAGAAAATCCCAGAGCCAGGAGCGCTCTGTCCCCAGTTTATCCAGTAAATGAGGAAGCTTAGGAGACAAACGTCTCCAGTATAAGTTAAGAATGAAGTTTCTAAAAAGAAAAACAAAACAAAAACACAATTTAGAAACAAGCTAAGTGGAAGTCAGCATGTTCTCTGGAGCAAAAAGACAACATTCTAGGCACAAAACTCCACCAGAAAAACAGTTCTTTTCTGCACTACTTTAGGCTTGAGTGAAATTCAGGTGGAATCATAGTGTGAAATTTAATGGCATCTGTCTTTAGCTAACATAGAACACCATGACTCTTGCTTTTTAGAGAAAAAGAAGGCTTAGTAACACTATGATTACACTAGCTAAATATACAACATGGCCCTTCCACACTTAAAGGACAAATTAATGATGGCATTAAAATCAAGTAAGAAGGCATTTTCAACAGAAAGTATACCACCTTCTCTTTATTTCCTCCGCCAGATTCTCCCTGTTCTGTCTCCCAGAGATGGGGGCTTAATTCTTAAGATACCAAGTAAGCTCAGATAGAACACAGCAATCTAAAAGCATCTAGATGATCTAGCAGCACCGAAAGGTACTGCACAACTTGCTCCTTCCTACATCCCCTATTGACAGACTCCAGGTTTCCAAGAATTATACTGCTAGTGGTGAAGAATTGTCCAGCTTTTCCTTCAACATCCTCACACAGCCATTCCCACTCAGCACCATTAGCATTTGTCAGGTGCCCTGTTGGCACTCAAAAATTAATGGGATTTGAGCTTTTTGGTTGTCCAAAGCCACGAATAGCAACCCAAGTCCAGCTACTATTAAAGTCATAGAGCCTCTCCTAGCTTTCTTCCAGAAAGAATTTTGTAATAAAACTAGAATAATCAAGGAAAGTCTTAAGCTATTATTAAAAGAGTGGCTCATTTCAAACATATTCTAAAGTCTTCTCCTCCCTTCCCCTCCCCCCTCCCCTTAAAAGGAAAGCGATAGAGTATGCTTATAATTAGAGGAACAAACCTCCTACTTGATTGCTCATTCATTCTGGTACAAGCAAAGCTTCGGTTCTTGTTTCCTATTTTTAGTATTTTGCAGGCTTCTTCAGTGCTCTGAATGTTAATCCACTTTAAGTCTGTGAAAAGAGACTTTTACATACACTTCTGATCATCAAAGAGATTCTGTGAAACTGCCAACGTCATAAAACAGTATTATTACCTTTAATATAGGAATTTCCTCCTTGATCCTCACAAATTCTTAAGACTCTGCGCTTCTGAGTTTTTGATGTAGATAATACATTTAATAGGTCATACACATATTCATTATAAATTTCACAAAAAGAAATCCACACAGATGCTTGTGTTCTTTGGTGTATATTAGTCCTATATACATCAAGTGGAACAAAGTTGCTCTCTGCTAACCCAAAACAGAGAGAGTTCAATGACCAAACAACTCATTGATAAATTTTAATTGCAGTATATAGAACCTACTAAAAGGAGGAGGCTTGTAGGTATCTGTGTTGTACAATGAGATACACAGTACTCTTAACTTTGAGTTTACCCAAGAACATTCGAACCTCTCAGCAGTCACCTGTAACCAGAACATGCCCAGGTTCTAAGGTATTGCCCCCTCTACCACAAGTTTCCAGCAGCTTATATGTTAATTTTGCAGAACTAACCCTCCCTCTTCCCCTAAAAGGAGCAAAGCTGTCAAAATATTTTTACGTTGTTACTCTATCTCCCAAGGTGAGCTATTAAGATTTAGTTACAAACTATGTACATTTACTTTGTAGTACAGATACTTTTTAATCCACCAGTAATTACCCACTTATATTCCTAAATTTCTGTTATTTTTTTCCCCACAGAATTTTTCCACTTTATTTTACCTAGTGAATCAGAAGGAACACTTTTTGAAGTGCAGTTGGAAGAAGCCGACTCCACATCACACATATTTGTAATAGTGTTTGAGATGCTTTCTGTCTCCTTGAGAAAATAAGAGACCGTTACATCCACATGAACAGACTATGAGAAGAGCAGAAGTAAAAAAAAAAATGGGAGTGATTCCAGTATTTAAGATTTAAATATTACAGTAGTATTAAGTGTTAAGTCACCCTTACTCTGGCTGCAAATGAAATGTTTTTAACAATACAAAACTAAAATCAATAAAGATCTTCCCTCACAAGAATTATTGCTCTCTACTACTCCCACCAATCCGCTTTAGAGGCCAATTGCTGCTAACGTACTAGACTGACTTTCCAGTTCTGGGAGAACCAAGATCCGACTGACAATGTCAGATTGCAACAGCCCAAAATGTTTTTATGAACTACTGAATGGTATTTCAGTCAACCAAAAGAACTGGAGAAGTAAGTTTCTTTCAGGGTCAGATGGCAGGGTGGTGGGCAGCAGAGACGCTAAAGCAGCAGAGATTCCCAATTTGCTTGCTTGTTGCTGATCACTTTTGCAAAGCACCATCTCTGTGAGAGTTTGAGTCAAACTTACTTTAAGACTTCAGACAGAGTGAAATGATAGCTTCATAAAGGACTTAAAGATCTGATAAACCAACAGTCTACCTTGGTTTAGTTCAGACTGAATTAAAAGGCCACTAAAAATCCTGTATAGATAACAGCTGTTTCTTTAAGTACGCACACTTGCTGAATTTCTTTACATCAACAAAATTATTTATAAACCTGCCAAGACTCGTCAAAACATAGGCTTCAAATTACTGCTAGGAAAACTGGCGTAATCAAGTAGCAACACCCACTATTCAGAGATTCCAACACCTCCACATACTACCTCCCTCTCCATATTTTATAGATTAGAACATTCACTCTGATTTCCCAAGACCCAATCCTGATGAAGGGTCATCCTAGAGTAGAAGACAGAACCAGACTCAAAGAAGTAAACCTTAATTCTAACTATTAGAATGCAGGGCTAAGTTTGTTATGGATTGTCTACTGATCTTTATGTTACTCACTTGAAATATCCAAACCAGATTTTTTACAAACAGAAAAGTATGAAGCCATACTTTCCAATCTTCCATTTTAAAGATAAACAGCATATGATTTTGTTGTCATTTATTTTATAAATTACTATTTTGCAAAGACTGCCCTGTCTATACATGTATGTTGCTTGAGAAGTTACAAGTATAACCACAAGTATGGCTTCTGTTCATTCTGTTTGTAACGTACAAAGCAGAATTCTAAAGCAGGGTAAGGGACTGATGTGCATGGCTTATCTATGCATGTCAAAAATGTAAAAGAATGTAAAAAGCCCAGTACCACAGTACTTGTGCACATGGTAAGTTTTTGTAAAGGTATTTCAACAAAACTGAGTTAATTAGCTATGTTGCTATGCTGTTCTTCAAATCATAAGACCAAATACAGAAAAGAACGTGAAGACGACTGCCTGAAAACAAGTGGGAACAGGAACTGACATTGTTTGCCAGCGACAGAAGCTGACATTTAATAGGAAATATGAGGACAGGTGGGAATAGGAATGCAAGTAAAGCAGTATTTACTTTTAAACGAGTAAAACCCAGTATTTAATCCAGTGAATAGAACAAGTAAAGGGAAGGAAAGAGAGGGTGTGAACCATGCCAAGCAAGAGTTTTTGCAGCAGTACTGTATAGAAAACAAACAGTAGAACATTAAATGCTAGAGTATTGCAGTAACTTGGAGCAGTTCAAACTGAGAGAATGAAAGGAACAGCAGGCTCTTTCTGCATGACATGTAAACTGAGCCTGGGAAACGGGCCTACAGAAATCCATGTAAACCAAAACCAAGCCCACCGAACTGTATCTGCTCTCAGATTACAAGCTTGAGTGAACATCTGAACAGTGAGGCTATTCACAAGCTATCACGAAGCAGAGCTCCAGTACTGGCGATAGCTGAGCTATCACTATGGAAGCATCATAGCACATAAGCAAGGTCTTGTCATGTATTATTTTCTAGATACGTTTTTGCCTTTCCTTCCTGATGGTGGAGTCTTGCTTGCTCTTCACTGGAGTGCAGCAGCAGCATCTAGATCACCTATGCAACATTCAGTAACTAAACTATTAATAAAGCCAGACTGATCTAACAGAAAGGAATATTTGTAAAGTACAGAGTCATCTTCAAAACAAGATATTGACCTCCTTTTCTAGACCTTGAGCTCCTGCTTGTTCCTTCTTGCAAGCCTGTAGGTTCCATAAAGTTTTTAAAAATATTTGCCTACTATCTACCTGTCTCTTTTTTCCTTTAAGACCCTCACCCCCTGTGGACACACAGTGCAAATGACCTTTTTAAGACACTCTCAAAATAAATATGCAATCTTTAGCATCTGTTAGATTTTTCATCTGAGGTCTTTCCTCAAAAGTTAACCAGACTCAGACTAAACAAAGTTCCATTTGCAGAGTTTAAATTAAGCAACAGGATTTAGAGTGGAACTTTACATATGAATATGATTCACAGAAGGATATTCTTTCAGCACTACAACATTTCAGCTTCAACAATATTGGTATTAAAGACCACAGAAAAAAGAAAACCCAGTTAGTCATTGCTTCTATACTTCCCAGAATTCGTTCAGTGCTGCTTTGTGTGATAAAACATGCTCTAGAGACAGAGATTGTAGGGGGTTTTTTTGTGTGTGTCTGGTTGGACTCGATCTCGAAGGTCCTTTCCAACCATGAAGATTCTATGATTCTATAATCCCAAAATGCAGCACACTCAGTTCAGTTTAAAAGTGTTCTGAACATAAGGAAAACCAGCCAGACATCTTGTGACAATTTGCAACTGGGCTTAGAAGTATAAAACAGTCACACACGCACAAGGGTGCCCATTTTCTGGCAAGATCCATTTCTTGCAATGGAAACAGAAAAGACTAGATAATGAGAACAGGAGGCTGCCACAGTAAACACTCCTCTATTCTACCTACAATCTTCAAAGACCAGAGTAAAAGATACATACAATCCTCTAACGCAGGCTGTAATCCTTTTAGGAAACTCATTTTGTGGCATCTCACTTCACTTGCTGTATCAGAAAAGTTTTTTTATGAAGTTACACTAATCACAGGTTTACCAACTTTGTAATCTGCTTTAAGACTGTCTTCCACCAAAAGGGACTCTTCTGCCTTCTTTGATGCCCCTGCTAAGACGTTGCCATCAACTCTGCTGAGCTAGTACTGAAATTTGAGTAACTGCCCAGAGATCCAGCCTGGAAACCTGACCCAAAAGAAGAGTCACTTAACAAGAAGCGGGTTTTAGATAGGTCAGCTCTCAGAGACTTTTCAAGGGCTAGTGTCACCAGTGTGTCAGAACTGCTCCTCTATGGAAATCCAGGCTTTGCAATGGTTTTTGGTTTGAACTGTGTGCTGCCTGATGCAGAAAGTTCTTCCAGTTTACCCTGAGCTCCAAAAACAGCCAGTTGCCTTATTATTCCAAGGTTCACCAAGTATCCATACTGTAGATTTAGATAAATCTAAAGAATCAATAGTGAAACAGAGATTTTATTAAAGATAGTCTGTTAGGAAGTTTTTAAGAAGCTTCATTCAGTAACAAGGCAGTATTTGGTCACTGACCTCTTTCAGTGATGCAAGAATAGCAGTTTTTATGGCTTCTTCTTGCTTAACTTGAGCATCTTCTAGTTTCTTAACATCATTGCTCAAATATGGTTTGAAGTTCATCTTCAGGTAATGTCTTCCCCTTATGTAGTTAAAAATCACATCAAGTGAGCGAGGTAAAATACCAAAATCTTTTGAAGTCCCTTAAAAATAACAAAACATAGTTGTAGACATTCATACTAACTTCTCATTGGATTTTGACTTGGTTGTTATATATGATTTCTGGCAGACATTTTATACCTTGGATAGTGAATGTCTTGCCTGCATTTGTAACCCCGTAAGTAAACACCAGTCCATTCACTCCATTAACGTATGCTCTTACTATGTCTTTCATTGAGCCTTCAAAAAATTCGCTCTGAGTAGTTTCTGGTCCAAAGACCTTGGAGAAGGGGTGGGGGTCGGAAGAAGAGAAAGGAAAGAAAAAAAAAAAAGATAAGCAGCACAAAGAAGTTTAATATATCAAAATATTAAGCGCTGATTAAGAGCGACTAGTTTTTCAGAGCAAGCTTAGTTTTCTGTCTTGACTGAACCCCTTCTGATTCAATGTTTTCCATTGGGTTCTCACAGGACACCTGCTTAATTCTGAGAGGTGCTCAGGCTTGCACTTAGTTTTGAATATTTTCCTATTCTTAAAATAAACTACTCAGAATGCTACTGAGAACATACTACTTAGTGGACACTTTCAAGAGCTCTGCTGGTGACTCCCTCCTCACTCTGTACCAGTCACCCATAACAGATGAGAAGATCAGCATTACAACAGTTTAAATGATTCAATGCATGGAGCTGTTTATGTTTTGATACTGTAAGAATGGAAGTTCTTGCAGTAGGTAATAGAGTTAAGAAACTTACTTCCAGTATAGAAGGTTTAAACAGTTAAGCTGCTATTCTTTCAAAATTAAGTCCCTAAACACATGCTTACATAAGTCCCTTTAAACAGGTGATTTCCCATAACACCTCCCAGATGAGGGCATCTGCAGAAGCAGCCGAACCACTGTAAGTCTGTGCCTATGAGAAGCTTCTGTAGCATCTAAACAAATAAAAAAGAGCTACCAAGGAAGCCTACTTGTCTCACCTAATAGGGACCTCCATTGCAATATAGCTTTCTTGACAGACTAACAGTAAATAATAAGTAGTCTGTCATTTTTAAGGCAACTACCACCACATGTACTTCAAAGAAGAGAAATCACATTGCATGATATAGTAGAAAATTCAATTTTACCATTACAGTGGGAAAACAACAAACTATAACTAAAAATTAGAAAAAAGTTTGCCTACCTGAGAAAACGTGAACCTGTGCACAGAATGACTAATCCCTCTTTCACTGTTTTTCATTGTAGAAGACTCTTTGGGTGCATTAAGAATGACTGTCTGGGGGTCTTCAATAGTTACACAACTCTTAAAAAAAAAAAAGAAGACAAGGTAAATCAAAACACCACACAAAAATATTTCGGAAGAAAGCTATCTGAAAAAAAAAAACACAAACCCAAACACCACCAACAAAACCCCTAGTGTTTTTATCTATTTACCAGAGTTACAAAGTTTACAAATAATCACTCTTGAGACATGCAACAACTACAGAGACATCCACTTCACAAGAAAGCCAGAGTGTAGACAAAGTTAAGGCAATTATCTGGAGCTTTTTAAGAGGGATAAGATTTTTCTAGGATTCCTTTCAGCAACATTTTTTTTTTCTGAACACTTTCTAAACCCTGGTATTTTGTGATCGTGGCTTGCACAATCCCAGCTATGACAACAAAGCTATCTACTGGTTTTCCACTTCAGTTATTTTCAGTGTGAAAAAAACCATGACCAGCATAAGAAGTGAAATAAGTTTGAAGCACTATCCTTTGATTAATAGATGGTGTTATCAGTAATGAAGAAAAGGGAATTAGCTTTAACTGCCACTTCTCATTTAAGGAAATGTGAGATGCAGTTACCTAGCACTCACTAACTAGATAAATGTAGAATGCAGTATCGCAGGAAAATCTGTTTTACACCAGACGCTACCAAAAATACAAACTGAACTACCAGTATAGCTTAACAGTGTCTTGAAGCATCAGCCACAGGGATTGATTGTAGACAAATCTGACATTTGTGTTCAGAGACTGGCCAGAGCTGGTAAGACTAATAATCCATGTGTAGTATGTACATAGGAAGTACTGCTCTTTCTAGGAGTCTCAATTAAAAAGTGTTTATCAACTGGTATAGAGGCTCTAAGAAGCTGGCTACTGAATTTAGACCAATCACTTGCTCAGTATGCCAGGCTTTCAACCCATATACTCTTTAACATTCCTCCCACACTGCCAGGAACAGAAATGCAAGTCAGTCATACTAAATCCTAGAGAGCTACAGAAGAATACAACATCTGCAGCCCCATAGATGCTCATGAGTGGGGGCCTTGAAGTAGTCAGATCTGCAGAGCTGGAATCCAGCTAGTAACACTCTTGTCATCTCCCCCCAGCTAACCCCACAGGTAAGCTGGCAGGACTTGGACCATTTCTGGCTCTGTAAACATCGTTTATATCCAAAGAACACAATTTCCTGTTCTCTCATGGGTGACTCTAGAGGATCACTGGCAGTTGTATGAGAAGTACAGAATTTCATCCAAAGCTCTTAACCTTTACTTGCAAAAATCATTATCCCTATAAGCAACAACAGATCAGTTAAGCTGTTGACTGTCTATGTTTAAAGCGTCAGTTTGCAGCTACAGGAAATAGGGCTTGGGTTCTACTTTTTTTTTTTCTTTTCCTGTTGCATATTTCGAACAAAGATGCTTTCCTGAAAATTATGCATGGCAGGGAGGAAAAAGGACCTAAAAATTAAATTGATCTCTCATTGATTACAGAGATAGTAAGGGGTTTTTGGTTGGTTGCTTTTTGGTTTTGTGGGGTTTTTTTTCATTTGTTACCAAGCATCCTCCTCACAGATTGAGGTGATCGTTAAGAGAAAACATTGAAGTTGAAGATCTTTCAAGCATTCATAGTTGTTGGAAGCTGAGGAAAAAGCCTTCATATCATGTAAAACAGGTTATACAGCTAACAGCTGGAAGATCAACTATTTCATCATGAACTACATAAAGACAAGAGCTTTAATAAAATCTAGTACAAACTTCAACACTAACTTTTTTCCTCCCTCCCTGCTTTTAAGAACAAGTACTTTCACTAATAGTCAGGTAGTCAGAAATTTCCCATTCCAAAGAGAAATGACATAACTAACTTGTAAAAGAATTTGATTTTGTAAATCCATTTACCCTTACAGCCAGCTCAGATTGATGAATAATACCAAACTAGAACTATGGCAGTGCATACTACTCAACAAGAACTGCCTAAGGAAAGATGAATGTAAGTTGAGGGGGGAAAAAAATAATCCAAGTGAAAAAAATACAAAAGGTTCCAACTCTGGAAGATTAAATGCAAGGATGCGTTTTAAAAAAGCAAATTGCAAGAAGCAAGTCAAAACTAATATTGAATTCTTCTTCAAATAGGTCAGGAACAAGAGGTCTATCAGAGCACCTTTGAGACTCCACAAACATGAGGGCTGAGCAATACACTGCAGAGACCTTGTCCTCCAAGGACAGCTAAATTAATTCTTTGCATCAGTATTCGCAATGGATGGGGGCAGGGGTGAGGAGGAATATTTCTGTGCTTTTGCACATGTACATGTATGTGTGTGTAAAACAGTGAAGCATTCTGAATCTGACAGTATAAACTGTGGAGGTGATAAAAAAGTTTGACAGGATGAGCAGCAAGTCACCAAGACTGGTAGCAGACTATTCAGGCATTCCAAACAAACTCAAGGGTCAGACACCTGAATTCCTCCTAGAATTGCATAATCTCTGCCATGAAACTCCTTTGTTTCTTGGACACTGTAGAGTCCAGAGTGACACCAACTCTTAAATAACATACCCCGTGGAATTTCGCAGAGCTACAGGTGTA
>VWZL01004825.1:393431-479277 GCA_013396915.1 Stercorarius parasiticus
GGGGCGGGGGGGAAGAAGGGGAGGGGGGAGACGCGGATACCTAAATATTTTCCATCGAAACAGTTATGTAAAGTTATTACGGGTGTTACGTAACCGCTGCGACAGGAGGCGGGGTTGTGGTAAACAAACGCAACACGAAGCGTGCGGGTTACACACGGGGCGAGCGGGCGCCGTATCACGGGGATTGGGGGGAGGCGGGAGCGGAACGGGACGCCGGGAGCCTGCGGTCCGGTACCCCCACCGAGGAAACGATCCGCTCTTGGGGTGGGAAAAAGAGTGGGGAAAACCGTCAAAAGCCCGTTTCTCTGAATTCAGAGAGTAGGGATGCGGCTTCGCGTCCGCATGGGACAAGACCCAGGCGCGGAGGCAAAGCTGCCTTTGTCCCGAGGAGTGAAGCTGGAGGCAGGTGAAAAGGGAGAAGCACGCTCAAAAGCCCACAGAAAAGAGAAACACGCACAAGAGACCAATTAAAACTTGTTTTTAAAGAGCCACATCTGCCCAGAGAACATAGGTGGGACTTCAGGTCATTTAGGTACGTTTAAGGGTGTTAGGTCAGGGGTACCACCAGCTCTAAGGCGGTAAAAGGCTGTTTCATAGTGATGGGTTTTGACCAAGAGGAAAGACCGAAGGCAGAAGTGATACTAAAGCCCACCAGCCTGCCCTTGGCCCCCCTCGAGTGCTTTTGGTCAGAGGGCTGTTGGATTAAGCGGAGGAAAGACTCCTTGGGTGAATGTTCATAGCTGATGGCACACAAAGGTCAGTGAGCCTCAGCTGGTAACACTTCCAGTCTGTTACTTGTTCCCCCGTTGATCCCCTTTTAATCCAGCTGATGTCACACAGTCAAGTTCTTACCAAGCTTTTCAGAGCACCCCATAGGATGCAAATAATTTTAAAGCTAAGGCTAGAAGTATTTGTCAGGCAGCTCCTACTTACTACGTATTACCAGACGCTAACCTTTAGGAAGACACAGGGTGTTTTTTCTTCCCTTCTCATAATTTGAGATGTTTCTCAAGGAAGTGGGCTTGTCACAATCCATGTGTGTAAATGTAAATAAGTTTCTCATCTTGGTTGTGGAGTCTCCTTCTCTGGAGATATTCAAAACCTGCCTGGATGCTTTCCTGTCCAGCCTGCTCTTGGTGAACCTGCTCTGGCAGGGGGACTGGACTAGATGATCTTCGAAGGTCCGTCACAACTCCTACAGTTCTGTGATTCTGCAATCTCTCCCTTCGACCAAAGCTCTCGAGCCTGCTAACTAGAGGGACAGAATCCCTCTAGGGCTTTACATTTAATGGCATTGAGAGAAGTGGGCAGATGAGGGACTCTTGAATCCCTTGAGTAAGAAAGCTCAAGCTTTGGCCACTGTTTTAGGTCTTAGCAAATACAAATGGGACCTCAAGGTCCACACAATCACATTTTTCCTAACTTCTGTTTAATTAGAATTAAAGTTCTCTCCTGTGCTTGAAACAGAAGCAGCAACCCAGTCTTAAATGGATCCATTGCAGATGACCTTTAAAGGTCCCTTCCAACCCAAACTATTCTATGAGTCTATGAAATGAAACAGTATTCTTTCATTTAACTCAGGACTCTGTCTTGTAGGTTTAAGAGTTGATCATAGTTCCTTTAAGCATGAGTTTGCAGAAAAAAAAAAAACACCACCGAACTTGAGAGGCCTTAGTAGCAGCAATGAAAATGGCTGTTTTGTTGCTTTATCTATGAAGCTTACCTTAAATATTGCCTTTCATATTCAAATCTATGGAAATCTAAACCTAGGAAGACAACTAGAGTTCCACAGCTTAGTTTTGTGACTCTACATGCAAGTCGAAAGAAAGAACTTGCCAAATTCAACATATTCACCACAAATTATGAATTATGTAACTAACATCCTCAGTATCCTTTGTGAAAAGCACGGGGGGGTGGGAGGGGGAAGCCAAATAAGCTAACTTAGCTCAGCCTTGCATAGCAAGAACTGAAAGCTTGGTAATTTACCTAAACATCCATTTTAATGCTACTGCTTGTCTGGATATAGACTAAGATTTCAGCCAAAGTTAAATCCTTTTCGGAAAATATATTTTTAATAATTTAAGTGCTGCACGCCCATACAGTCACAAACCTCCAATGAAACCATGAAGCCCAAGTTTCATCTTCCTGACGTTTACAACTGGCATATTCTTCCTTAAATATCATACAATCCTCTCGCACAGCTTTTTGATTATGATCTCTGTTGTCCTCCTTCATGAAAATCATCACAGGGCTACCCAAGACTCTTGACACGCATATAAAAACAAGCAGTGATGAAAATTTGTAAATGAATTTTATTCAACGATGACCATCATTTAGGCATCGGCAATAGTAACTTCAACTTCTACACCTGGTTCAATGCTGATAGAAGTGATCTGCTTCACGATCTCAGAAGGGCTGTGTAAGTCAATGAGCCGCTTATGGATACGCATTTGGAAACGATCCCAGGTCTTGGAACCTTCCCCACAAGGTGTCTTCCTGGTCGTGATTCGCAGAGTCTGAAGAAAAAATCATCAACACAGGGTATTTAGTTGATGCACATAGAAGACTAATCTACAATCAAATCAGCCCACCTACAAATACTGCATGGCATCTATGTCACTGGGAAGTTACTTCTGGAGATGTATTCTACTGATGTTAATATCTCTTCTCTATATTTAATTTGAAAAAAAAAATTTATGATTAAAATAACTTGAAGGACAAAAACCCCCTTCCGTGTTCAACATGTTTTGCAGTGAATGGTTGCCTCAAGTGTCAAAGCAATTGTGAAATCATTATCTGTTTACACTGGGTCATCCTCAATTTAGTAGCAGTGCTTTTCATCTCAACTTTTTTTTTTTTAAAGAGGTGTTTTACTTGCACACCTGCAGAAAAACAAACTTTTAAGACAGCAAAACAGCATTAAGTACCTTGGTGGGCATGCGAACAGGTCCTTTCACCTTTAGGTTTTTTTCCTTAGCACCTCTGATCAAGTCAGCACAGACTGAAAAAAAAAAATACAAAATAGCTCAGGTTTGTGAGTATTTTTTTACTTGTTTTCTTCAGTGAAGATTTCAAACAAGACGTTGGCTCAGAATAGCGTATGAAGTGATCATTGCCATTCATTTTATGTGTTATCCTCATAGCCAACCACATACAAGTGGAAGCGTTACACCGTGGTGAGCAAAATCATGTTACAACAGTAGGCAAAATCCATTATTCCAAGTTTAAGCTGTATTTAAGCTGTTATCAGCCTGAAGATCCTGCATCCAACAATGATTCCACAACATTTACGTTATATGATTAAAACACTGGCAAAGCCAGTTCCTAAACAAGATTAAATAGTTTCTTAGAGAATATTAACTTTCTAAACTAAACTCTTGAAAAAAAGAGTAACAAAATAGCAATCAAGAAACCAGTGCCTTTCAGTTCTTGTACATTCAAATAGTGACAACTAAAACACCCCCAAGAACTAAAGGGATGAGGCTGCATTCTCTTAAGTTAGTCATTACAACATGAAGTTTTCAGCATGATGAAAACCCCCAACACTAGCTTCCAATTAAAAATTAAATTAGAATCTACTCATCAGTGTATGAAGCACTTTGGGTTGACTTTGTTAGCCAAGTCACAAATAGGCACACTAACATCTTTAATTACAACTGGTTTCAATACATTCGGTTTTGCAATACATTATATCATATACATCATTCATTACTTAACAAGCTACCCCAGTTAAAAAAAGAAAAAAAGCATCACTCACCCTTCTCAAGTGATTTTACATTGCGACTTGTCAATGTAATTCTAATGCGATGAATTGCTACCTCTTGTTCCACAGGTGCTTTGCCAGTATCTTTAAACGCCTAAAACATTTAAGTTGCAAATATCAGACACTACAAGTCAACACCAACTAACGTGATTCACAGCCTCTTAAAAACAGACTTCTAGAGAGTAAAGAACAAGTTAGCTATGGGACTGTTTTATTTTACTGACTGGATGACATATCCAAAGGGTACAGTGGCATGGAAGAAATGGTGGGCACAGAAAGGAAGGGCAAAAAGCCCTAACTGCTCTGAGGAAAAGCAATTTTTTTAGTGTCTAGCTGCATCTCACGGTGGGAAGCTGAAAGAACATCCCTCCCTGGTTTGCTTATACAAAGCAGGCTGTCCAGCCACAAACACTCCTCATCCTCAAAATTAAACATATTCCAGATTTCACGTATCTTACAGCTTAATGAATTAAATTACAAAGATATCGACAAAACAACAACAACCTAAACAGGGAGAACAAGGGGCATCTGGCCAGAAAGAGTAATTCGGCCACTCAGGAGACTGATTAGAAGAGCTTTTGCAATTAAACGTTGGCAAATAATTGGGCGTTAATATGGACCAAGTGAACTGACAAAAGAAAATACAAGTGAAAATACGGAGGCAGAAAAGCTTTAAAGAAAGGCCGCGAATGAAACATGGCGTTTGTCACACTGACGAGGTACCACCTGCCATACGAAGGGCCGCACATTCCGCTCATAAAATCCGATTTTTAGGGCAAAGGAGGCAAGGGGCCCCGCCGCCACCCCTCACGCCGGGCTGGGCTCGTCTCCCCTGCGGCAGGCCCCGCTCCCCACGGGGCGCCCTGCGTGCAGGAACCGCCGCGGCCTGCTGCGGGCCGGCCGCGTACGGAGCAGGGGGAAGCCGGCGCAAGGCCCCGGTCTGCGGCACCCCGGCTGTCAGGGGCTCCGGGAGCAGCCCCGGCAGTAGGGGATCCTTCAGGAACCTCCCTCCCCTGGGGCCGAGGCCCAGGCGGCGGCCGAGGGCCGGCACCGGCGGGGCACACGCGGCCGCCCAGGCCTGCAGCCACGCCGCCCTACCAGCACCGAGGCGGCAGCAACCCCTCTCCCCCTCGCCTTCCCGCCCCGGCGCCCCCCGCCTCACCATGGCGGCAGCGGAGCCTTCCTGACCGACTTATTCCCGGGCGAGGGGCGGCGCGGGGCCCAGCGAACAGCGGTGAGCCAGGAGGCAACGGCGACGCCGGGGTAGAGGAGGGCGCGGCGGCGGCGGGGCGCTTATATACGGCGAGCGGCGGCACCGCCTCCATCCGGGCACTGCGGGACCTTTCACCCGCCGAGCCGGGACCCGGAAGCGCTGGGGAGGGAAGCCGGTCCGGCCGGGCCTCCCGCACGCCGGCGATAGTGGTCCCGGCAGCGAGTAGCGGGGAGATAAGGGGCTGGGAGTAAGAGGCCGCGAGTGGCTCAGGCCGGGCTGGGCAGTGAGGGGCAGGGGCGGCAGGGCTGAGCTCCGGGGTCCGCCGCGGTTCGTGGCAAGCGGGCCGGTCTCCGCGGCGACGGCGGTCGGTGGGGCTGCCGTGCCCGGCAGCGGGCTAGCGCCGTCCCCCGCCGGCCCCTCGGCTCTCGATGCCTTCACCGGTGGCTGCGGCTTTCTGCTGGGGGCAATGCCGGGGTTTGGCGTACGAGCGAGCCCTGGTGACTTCCAGGGATAGCAACCCCATTCCCTTCTAAGCCTTTTCCCACTTTCCCCACCCCCCCCCTTTTTTTTCCCCCCTTTTTCGTCATTGCTGAACGTGGAGGTGCAAGAGCAGAAACTTGAAGTAAAAATGCTGGTTTAGTTCATTTTTTAAATTTAAGAACCTAAATTCATTTTGCTTATTGAAGTCCCTTTACTTATTCATATTGGGCGTTGGAGGGTTTTTTTTTTAAGGAGGACAGTCATTGATTCGGCTGGGACGCTGATAACTGCCAGTCCCAAAACAAGCATTTTGCTGAGAGTGTGCTTGTGTCTAGTTTCATCACTACTTGACAGATTTATGGAGCTGGAGAAGAAGATGTTATGAAATGATGGCCTATAGTAAGGTCACTGTGATTATCTTTTTAAAAGGATATTTTAATTCTAGTTTGGGGTTTTGTGCAGTAATCGTAGACATGTATAATGTTAGCAAAGCTACTGTCACCTTTGAAAGCTTAGTAATTACTACCGTTATTCAAAAAAGCCCACTTGGTGTTTCAATATGAACTTACTTTTCAGCTATCACACTGCACTTTTCCCCTACCAAAGGCTTTATAGGTCTTCATATAGTCCTTAAACCTCATGTAATGGAGTTAAACTTTTCTATGCCAATTATTCTGTTATTCCATCAATTTTAGATGTGTTTTGCACTTGGATCGTTTGTACTTGCTCTTTGAAATCTCTGGTTTACTAATAACTTTTTTGGACTAGGTGCTATATTCTGATAAAGCAGTTCCAACAAACATGGATACAGAAGTTATCATCCTGTGCCTGCTTCCTGAAATGCAGCAATGTCTTTTGCCAGTGGAGATCAGTTTTGATGAACAGAACAATCTATTTTGATGATAGTCCTGTTTCTCCGGCTTCTCCCTCCCTGCAATGAAAGCAGCATTTAGTTCTGGTCGTTTGTTTTCTGAGCCATTTAACAATTACATTAACAATTTTGAACTCACTTATGCATAAGGAACCCATGTTTACTCTGTTATCAGGTATTCCAGCTACTTACTGAGGAAACTTTCCGTCTATAAGTGGTTTATATTCATCAATCTTAAATGTATGACCTCACATTGATCATGATTGTTCCCAATCAGTAATCTTGCTATGTTATTTACTTAGAGCTCTTATGAATGTCCTTAGTGAACTTCATTTCCAGATAAAATATTGAGTAGATTGCTGGCAAGAACTAATTCCAATGGGATCCAATTAGAAATAAGTCTGACTGATTCCTCCTTGATGACACAGACCTGTAACCTTAGTTTTAATTTACGTACTATGAACTAACTATATGTGCATAGTTATGCCAGTTTATCTGCATCCTACTGAACAAGTCAATGTATAAATGTGTTCTATCAATACTGTTCCTGTTGCCTACCAAATATATGTTGTGAATGCATGAGAAAAAAGGTCAATCTGAAGAGATATGTTTTCCCTACATTTAAGCTGTGCAATTTAAGTAGAATTTTCTCATTTATTTCTTCTTGCTTTATCAAGAAGTCAGTTATTTTTTCCCCTGGGATCAATGCAAGGTTGACAATAAGTTCCTGAATTTGTTCCTTTCTTACTTTTTTTTTTCCTAGTGTTGGCACCACCTCAGCTTTCTTTGAGGTTGTGTGTTTTTTTTTTTCCTGAGCTTCCCCAGATTTCTCAAAGCTTATGGAAAATCCACATTAACAGCACACAAGTCTCCTTTGCCAGCTCTTAAAATTCTTGGATGCAAGCTATCTGGAGCTGCTGATTTAAAAACCGCCTTACTTCTGTTCCTATGTTTAAGGCTTTCCTTAGCTATTGTTAGAATTTTCTGATATATATTGGTTTTCTCCGCAAATGTGGAACAGAAATTTATCTGAACTTCCTGCTTTCTCTGAAATACGCTATAAAAAAACCCCAACAAACTCTTTCATGTTATTCACATGAGTAAATATCCATTGCAAATACAACTTTTTGCTTACCTTCTGAATATTGTATCATTCTTTGTTTCTAATTCATATTTTGCGCTATGCCTGATTTTTCTTTGGTTACATATTGGTTTTAATGTAGGCTTTTCTCCTCAGCTAAGACTAACTTTAGTTATGAGACTGTGAGTTTAGACTTCTAATACACTGTTGGCATATGCTTTTTAGATGAAGTTTCCAGGAGTGTTTTCCTTGTGTCACGTAATTTAAAGATAAACGATTAAGAAGCAAGACATGCTTTCAACATGACTTAGTAGTCTGTAGGAGAAACAATTTAATACCTAATTTCATTATTTATCACACAGAATATTGTTCCATGTACATTCATGACAATTTCTGACTTTATTTTGTTTTTTATAGATTACTAGGGTTTTTTTTCTCCCTCTCTTTGATCAGTTTGTCCTTCAGAAACAGTCCTGAGTAACTAACTGAATATTTTGTTTCCATATATTTTTCCATTAGCTTATAGTGAAACCAATTAGATTCAATTTATGTTTCCAAATTAGTAATTCAGTTCCTATTAATTAAATATGTATGTCTAGAGGTTAGGTTCTTGTTAGGTTTGTGGTCGTTTGTTTCATTTTAGCCTGATCATCTTCACTTTGTGCTAAATGCATGGTCATCCGATTCTTTAGCTACTTAGTGCCATTGCATTTAATCTTGCTAAGTTTTGCCTGGGAAGGTTTGTTGGTTTTTTTTTTCTCCTCTATGACAGGCTAAATCATACAGGTTTTTTTATCTAGAAAAGACGTCCCAATGTTCTATGAATCTAAATTCATTTAGTCTAGATGTCAATTAACTGTCTGTCTCCATTTTTTCATGTGACAAAAAGGATCTTTGAGGAGATCTCTTAAATGTTCTTGTAGCATCAGGATGGTCATAATTCAAGAGTAGATCCTGGTATGAGTCTGCCTATGTGACTGAAGAGTTAACTGAACGAGCGTGTGCCTGCTGTCACTCAGCATCTTCTAAAATATTGTAATAACTTCTCAAAATGAAGGCTTGTTCTGTCTTCTGGTGATGCATCTTTGGGTGGTTCAAAGGACAGACGTACTCCCCAGGCTTTGCAAATTGGGTTGTGGATACCATTTATTCATTTGGGTAGATTTATTCTATTTATTTCACACAGGTGGCCTGTGGATGGTTTTGGCAGGACTCACAGTAGCTTCCTTAAATCTGCTTTGTCAGTTTTCATAGTGGTTATTTGACGTGGGCAGCTCTCTGGAAGCTACCTGGGTTATGCCAGCCTGATGCCTCTGGTCTTTGCTTGCAATGGTGATTAACATTGCCAAAATATATTCCTGTTTACTTGAAAATCACTTCCTTCTCCAAGCGCTTTGAGATCTGAACACACTTCTAAAGATTGTTTGAACTTCTGGTCATAAAATACCTGTGAAGCAGGATCATACTTGAGGCCTCTCAGGAAATCATCAGTAGGTGCTGGAGTATCTAAACCAGTCAGCAGCAATCCAATAAAAGCTATTTTCAAGCCTTTTAAGAAAGACTTCAGCATCTGCTTGGTCTTAATTGTAGGTATCTGTTGGTCCTCTTGTGTTAACTTGAAGTTGCTTAGTTTTATCATGTCTCAGAACGCTCCTCCAACTTCTTTGCTCAGCAGTTAGCTGTTACCTGTTAAAATCCCTTTGTCCTCTCTAGGTTTTGAACATCTGTATTTACTATGTCTCCAGGTTCCTCGGCTATTGAAACTTCCAGCAAGCCCACTGGAACTGAAAATATCCCCTTCTTAAAGATGGTTTTGTGTAGCTGGGTAGTTGCTAACTGGCAACTAATGTTCTCTGCAGGTAGCAGACGGACAGAACAGACAGTGCATCAGCACCAGTCTGGAGCTGGAGTTCTCATATTGCACCTGGCCTGTCCATTTTAAATTTTCTAAATTTTCATGCCAATTCTGGCATAAAGCTCACCATATAAAAATGCAACACCCCCCCCCCCCCAAAATACTAGGCTCTCTTTACCTTAAAAGTTCCTCATGCAAGCGTGGAAAACATGAACTAGATCCATGACTCAGAGCAATTGTGCTTTGATGGAGTCCTTTACTGTTGACAAATGTTGCTGCAAATATTGATTATTAAGAGACTTTTTCAAGTGGGCAGCATGAACTTCATACTTATCACCATGAGCTCTTTCCTTCTAAATATGTACTTTACGCCTGACAGATAATACACTTGGCTTCTAATATCAGTGACCTGGACAGAGCAGAATTTCTCCTGTGTCAGCCTGTTTTGCCTTGTTCTTCTGACACAAATCACAGTGACAAAAAATCCATAGTTGCCAATATGTTAGAGCATTTCTAGTGACTCTGAATCTGTGATAGATCACTGCAGTATGTCTTTGAACACTCAGGGCTGATACAGGGATTGTACATCTGGGCTGCTTTCAGGTGGATATTATTTGAATTTGTCCTCTAGTTCAATCTTACGATTTTTTTCAAGTGGATTAATTATGTCTTCTCTGCTTGTCTGGAAGAATGTTTGTTGCCTCTCCACTCCTTGCTCTGCAGATGTGATGCTTCTGTCAAATTTGTAATAGTGAAACAATGACTTTTTGCAGAGAATAACTGTGCAACTCACGTCGTCTTGACAGCACCAAAGCGGTTTATTGATTAGCCACATGCAATTTGCCAGTAATCAGTGAACTATATATTGTGGATCTGTGTCAGCGATACAACAGAAATCACAACATTAGATGCTTACAGAGTGTTCTTAAGCACCTACAAATTTCTTACGCACCTTTCTACAGCTGAGCCCACTTACGTATTCACGCAGTTCTATATGCATATCCCCTCTCTTGCAAGAAGTGTGACAACAAATGCAGACTCACACTTTTGGGAATGTAGATTCCCCTCTTTCTTAATCCTTCTTGTTGGAGATGTGGGCAGGCGTACCCAAGCAGCTAATCCATGTGCCGGTGAAAGCGTACCCCGTGAGTTCCCACACACAATCCTGAGAGGGTGGGTCCCTGCTGCGGCGCTGCATCCTGTCAGTCCCCCAGCCTATGCTGGGAGTGGAGTGGCAGCTACTTACTGTATCTGACGTGGAGGATGCTGTCTGGCCTTAGAAGCGATGATGCCCGCTCCTCTGGTACTGCTTTCCCACCCCAAGGTTTCTGCCAACAATCACAAATTCTCGTGCTGCTTCTCAAGCTAACTTCTTTTCTCAAATGGCTGTTGGTAATCTAATCCCCTGGTTACTGTTTAATCTGGGTGGTCATTGTCTTAAGCAAGCTTTGTTACTGTTGATTTCGTTTTAGCGTTATCAGGTTTTGGGCAAACATCCTCTCAGAACATGCCGATTTGGGTATCCTATTCGCACATGCTATTTACACTCGCATTCCTACCATATCATCTGTTGTTATCCAAACCGTGTTACCAACGTGGGGGGCATGCAACTCCTGTGCAAAAAATCCCCAGCATTAGTCCAGTGAAAGCAGAACTAGTGGGCACACAAACAAAACTGGTATTTTTGCATCCAGTTTTCATTTTGGAAATCACCTTGGAAGACTTCATGTGTGGAAAGGTTAATGAAGTATAAAAAATGTATTCCAAGCTACGCAAATCTCTCCAATCCAGATTTGGCCACTTGAGGCAGCACTGCTCAGCACTGTTGGTCATGATCTGTTTTACTTTGAAAAAACAGACAGTTCAAGAAGACTGCAATAGTTTGTAGCACATGTTGAAAAGTGGCATCTGCTCAAATAATATCCATGGGGCTCTTTGAACATAGCGAGCTGTTCTAACAACTGAATTGGAAATAGCTTGCAGGATGCAGGCTGGTTTGGTACGCTCACTCACTGGCTTCTCTATGGACGATTTGTACTCGGAGTGTTTAGGAACTAGCGGTACATGCTTGCACGTATGAACTCTTGCAACACTGTGCTAATAAAGATTTCGGAGTTGTCTTCTCTCCTTATGTCTGCCTCTGGCACAGATTTTGTGGGAAGCTACCAGCAGCAGGGCGTCTGCATGGTTGGGTGCCTGTCTTGAGGAAGGAAACATCGATTAATTTTACAGCAATTATGTTTACCAATATATGTGGTTCAAGTATATTTTTGTCTACTGTTTTAGAGCCCAGTTATGAAGTCACTGATGACATTTTTTTCTTCCAAAGAGCAGTTTAATCTAAACTAATTCTTTGGCGAGACAGAGGAGGGGGGAATTTTTTCACGGTGCTTGTGCTGCCTCTCTATCAGGGAGCAGGGATAATTCAAGGAATGATCCTGACCTCACACTGCCTTACAACTAGAGGAAAAACTTCTCTTCATATAGAATGCATCACTGCATCATGTGTTTTTTTTAACTTGAGAAGTTTTTCCTCATCCCTTTAAGATTAGTTTCTTCTTTGTTATATCCTTCATCCAACTGGTCTTCAGATGATAAACAAGCACAAAATTTAGCAAATGCTTGCCACAGATGATGATGAGATTTAAAGCAAGGGGGAATCGCCATCTTGATGGTACAGGACTATTAGAGGAGGATATTAGTTGCATCTCACAGTTTTATCTAGATTACATCCAGGTGTCAGATTGACTTCCGTGGGACTTGCAAAGAGATGCCCTTCCCAACCCTGGCATCTGTAAAGAAAGACTGAAGCCAATTCAGTAATGCTTCTCCTGTTGTGACCTGACCCTCTGTGAACTAGCCAAGTTAAATTACTCAAAACCTGACAGAAACAGGAACAATAACATAAAACTTAGGACCTGGAACTAAAGGAGATACTGTGGTGTTAAGGATGTGTTTAGAAAGAGGAATTATTAGCCACCGAGGAAATCATTACACTGTGATTGTTCGAAACAGCTGGTCGGATCCACAATGTAACATGAAAGTGATCCAAGAGGCATCAAATATTAAGAAGTTTTGGTTTCAAAGGGCTTGCTAACTTCTCAAAAAAGCTAATGTGGCAAAGTGGCAGCTGCAGCTTACTACGTAGAAATTATGAGGTTGCGGTAGGGGGGCAGGAACAACAACTGTAGAGGCTGTAATGTCATTTCATAGAAGACCCAGCAGTTCTGTTTCAGAGAACAGCTTACAGGAGAGTACAGCAACTCTATTAAATTTGTCTTTCACCTAAATATACGGCAGAAGTCCCTGCTTCTCTTGTAACGAAAACAGGGCTTGTACATGAGCTTTCACACCAGTCTGTAAAACATCATTGTTACAAATATGGAATATGGTTTAGTTAGTCTCCCAGGAAATAATATAAACTAGAAAAGTCTTTTTCCCCTGCAATAATGACTTAAATGTTGTAAGAGCAACTATATGTAGATGCACGTGATCGCACTTCCAACATTCCTACCTCCGTGCACAGGGAAAACTCTAGCAACAGGTTTTCCAGATGCAGATCAAGGGGAGCAGTATTGTCTACTGGTCTAAAACTGAGGAAAAGATAGAATTAGCTTTTAAGAGGGTTGTGGTCAAGCATTCAATTTTTAGGCACATAAAATTAATTATTGTGGTATACATAGAAGGTGGTTTTGAGTATGGTAGCCATGTCCCCTGAAAAAATGACAAGAAATATTAATACTTTGAATTTTTTCAGCATTATGATCTCATGTTTTTATTTTCAGTACACAATATGTATATTACAAAATAATCTTTCAATAATTATGACTGCTGGAAGATGTTTCTGAGAGCACCCAGCAGGTACTTTGTTCTATCAAAGGCCCCCTTCCCGCACCCTTGCAGCAGGTATATTTCCTTTTTGTCCTCCCTTACATGTTCAGAGGAAGAAATGCTTCTCGTACACTCCTCTGAAATGTTCCTGGTGGGAGGTAAAGCTGTTCTGGCTCTGTTCTGGCAGGCACAAATGCTTATGCTAATACCTAGAGATGGATTCTCCTCTCTCCTGAAAAAAAAAACCAACACACCTTTGATATAGAAAACTGAGCTTTTTGCTCTTAAAGTCTTCTCTGTATGAAAGAAATTGCTTTTCCAATGACGAATCCTCCATTACTTGTGTACTAGCATACATTGCTAAATGATTTCTAACTAATCTAACTAATCATCATCATCATAATTAGCACACAGTGCAATCATCAAGAAAAGAAAGAAAAAAACTCACAGGCAGTTTGGGGGCTGGTAATGGTTTGCAGAGCATTTAAAATGAGCCAGATTTTCATTTTGATGGGCCAGGGCAGTTGGGTTTGAGGGGGCGCTGGGAGCGAAGGGGAAGGCTATGCTTCTTTTTACTAAACAAGAGACTGCTACGACCTGGTGGTAATGGGTGATGGGCACTGAATCAGTGGCTTTGTCTCATTTTAAGCACTAGTTCAAGACCCTTAGTTTAAGTCACTTGGGGTCCTGGCAGTGGACCAGTGGGCAAGTAGCTCTAGCAGGAATTCACGTGCCACCATAAACTTATTTTTCAATGAGAGAGCGCTTCACTGATTTAAAGGCTTGTAGAAAACAGGTTCATTTTGGGGGGCGTCTCCCCTCTCCCTGTTTCTGGCTTGTCTCCCTGCCTCTCCCAGCCACCTCCCTTGCCTCCCCGTGCAAATAGCTCTTCCATACCACCCTTGCTGTGACTGGTCAGGTAGTGCTAATTTTTGTGGTTAGGGTGCTTTTTCAAATGCTATTTGCAATTCAATACATGACTTTTTAAATGAACTATGCAAGCGTAAAAACGTTTTAAAAAATTTAAAGAAATTTATTTCTTCTGAAAGTCAGCTGTTGACAGGAATGATTAATTAAATTTTAAGAATATCCTTTTTCTCCCCTTTAAATTAGAAAACATATAATAGCAATAATTTCACTCCCAAAAGCTATAGAAGGATTGGCAACTTTAGGAGAGGTCTGGAGAAGTTCTGTCACTTCACTTTGTCACTACAAAGAGAAATCTGGGTGACATTCATCTACTGTCATACCAGTCCAATGATATGTTCCTTCAAAAGCTTTGTGTGTGGCTTTTGCACAATTATCTGCAAACCATTTTAATGGAACTGTTAGATAAGAGAGTAACAAGGATGTGGACAAAGTATGTGATATCTCTCTAAACACTGTATTACATAATCTATGCTAGTAACTACTATTAAAGAGAAAATCCAGCCTCCCCGGTCTATCAGTTCCCATATTTACACTCAGCTTTTTTACTAGCTCTGTTCAGGTGCAGCTTTCTATACTTGTCTCTGGGGCCAGCTTCACTTGGGCCATATCTGAATCAAAACCCTTTCACCATTTTTTAAGCAAGGGGTGGAGAAAAAGACATGGCTTGAAAATAAAACTGGTTTTCCTTCCGCCCTTTTTGGGGGGAGTAACTTAAAAAGAGTTGGACCTTTACATTTCCAATTTGCAGCCTACTTTGCTCTTTGTAGCCTGGCACATGTGCAGTAGAATATTTATTAAGTTATGAATTACCCTATTATCCCAGGTGCCCTGCAAAGGCAAATGCGATCACCTCCCTGCTCTGCCAAACACTCAGGCTATTGAACTTCAGGCTGGGTAGAGAGCGAAACTCAGCCTCGTGCTCTGAGAAGTCCAGGGGCGGATGGTGCCTCTGCTATCAGATTGTCCCATGGCATCCTTAGCTGATGGCAGACTGGGATAGATGCCAGTAGACTTTTTTTGTTGTTCCATTTTCCTTCTTTAGCTGGTTTTTAAGGCTTTTCGTTTGACAGGCAGACAAATATTTGGCAGCTGGGTTAACTGAAGCATAGAAAGAGGCTCTTTGAGCACTGCATTAAGGTATTTGCAGCAGATAAAAGGCTAAAATAATGTATAAGCAACATGTTCAAAGTACAATTAATTTTAAAAATAACTATTCATTTTCTACCCCTATTTTCATCTTTGTTCTAGTGGATGAATTTATAAACACAGATGCTAATGCTGCAAAATTTGATATACAAGTCAAATACTAAGCATCCACTTAAGTCCCACTGAATTCACAAATAGTTGTAGTATATTCTATAAAACATTTTTTTGTTTTGTTTTCTTTGCTGCAGACATATCTTACCACAGAATGCAGACACAACTCATACATCTTCACACTTACATCTTCATGCTTCCCATCCCACCTGCTGTTTTAAGGATGTGCCCACCTCCAAGTGATACAGTATTTTTATCGTTTGAAGATAGTGTTCTTATCTCTTTCTTTCTGGGTTGAGATAAAGCATGACACAAAAAAAAAAAAGGAAAAAAAAAAGAATATGAAGTAAGTGAGCACTGAGGAAGCCTCCAAGGAAAGAGAAGCAAACGACAGAACAAGCCAGGAGCAGAGTTACAGAGGCTCCTGGTTGATGGGAAGCCAGAGGCTATGTCAAAGAGAAACAGATAACTGTTCCCCGCTTAATTATCAAATATGTTTAACTGTAATACTCTCACCACCCCACCCCCAAATAAAGAGAATAGCATCAGAATTGTAGCTTATGCTTACTTTTTTAAAAAAAAACTGATGATGAAATATCTGTTGACATTTCTATTTGGCAACCAAAGACACTAAACCTTCAGTAATAGCTATAGTAAGTGAAGAGTAATGCAGAATGATGAAATGACACTTCCATGCTTTTTCTCTTCCTCCTTTCTCATTCTTCCTAGAAACTGTTCATTACAATTGCATACTTCCCATGCTTCTAGCCATCTTTTCTTGTCTTATAATCACTTGACTGCTAAAGTAATTGTTGCATTTCACAGAATTCAAGAAAGCACGTGGAAATTGCTTTTCATTGTGAAGAAAAGCATGAAAAAGCTTAATTTTGACCTAAACCATTTCAGCACTAACTGGTATTGGCTCTTATCTGGGGATTCAGTTTGAATTAGATAAAATGACATAAAATCTCTGTCTTAACTGCATCCTGTCAAGTTTTGCACATGTGCCGATTTGAAGGAAAAGAGGAGACATGTGGGGGAGGTTGGGGGTGGTGGATGACCTTAGTTATAAAAAAAAGAAAAAAAGGCCAGAATTAGGATTTTTAATTCATGCTTTCCCTTAGTGGACGGTGATATTCGTATAACCAAGAAAGCACAAAATATAACACTTTAATATGGTTAAGATGTCCAGAGCTACTGCCGTTGATGACTAGACATGAGAATGGAAGCACTCTACAGTATCTTCTTTATATGTACTTTCTGAAATTAGTAAATGCAGCCAGATTTGGTAGTTTGGTACTGGGAGATTGATGAGAACTAGCTGAAGTTTCCATGCAGGCTGTGGTTACCCCAGACTGCTATGAGGCAGCTATGAGGAGCTAATGCACCTTGTTTTGAATAGTTAGCTCTCAGTGCTGCAGAGCTGGAAGTTTGAAAGGCAGCGTGTACTACTTATGAACAGAGAACATAAAAGAAAGCCAAAAGAACAGCTCACCTTGGGAAAATGGCCACTGTGTCATGGCATCGCAGCATCCCAGAAATGGCACTTAAGTTGCTGCTATAAAAAAAACCCCAAACCTAAATATAAGAATAGTTTAGTTGCCAAGGCAAATAATTATATCAAGCTGTGGAACTTGGTTGATGGTTAAGACGTGAGAGATCTGACATTTGCCGGTTGGGACAATGAGGCTTTGTTCCTTCCTAAAAGCACAGTCAAGATGTATGGTCACTCTTATTTGAGGAGGTCCAGCCTGTTCTTAGCATCAAATACCTCGTGCCCTGAAGAGAGCATACCTGTCTGGTAGAGGGCTGGGGGGCACAGCCCAAAGACACATGACAATACCACTCTGCCCGGACTTACACTGATGCTGCATCATCTGAATCTCTGCAATATTGCATCCCGTACTTCCAAATTTACTAGACCCTACTCAGCCAACCAGGACAGGAATGCTAGTTCAGCCTTTCAAACTCATTATACTTTTATATATACCTCTCTACATGTATACACAAAGGATCCTCAGCACTGGCTTCGCAAGTGTTTCATGCTCAGAAAGCATAGCAAGATGTTGATAAACTACAGTTACCTGGTTGTAGCATTTTCTCCAGGCCTTCAATAAATCTTCTGTTTAAGGGTGATCAAGCTGCTGGTGATCAGTTTCAGGAAAGAGGAGAATAAATTAAGTAGGTACGAACAGCCCTTAAGGTTTATCCTGACTTATAACCATGTCTTGCTAACCATCTGGAACTGTGCTGCGTACATATGTATGGGGAAGGAGAGATAAAGAAAAAAACCAGCTTCTAGAAAGACTTGGGGAAAAATTCGGATGAACAGAAGCCCGTAACAGTTGTAACACAATTGTCTGCAACTGCTCTGCTAGCATCATGTGGCTTCTGCTAACATTTTATATGGAGGTGTGCAAGTGTGACAAAGTTAAAGAGCAATGTGCAGTTACACTCATTAGCTTTTATGCCAGCTATAGAAGCAAGAAGACATCTTTTAAAAACCTGAAGCCATGTCCAGATGAAGAAAATGGAAAGGCTAAAACTGTGGTGAATTAAATATAAAAATAGACGGAAAAAAAACTTCAAGGAACTAACATAACCCCATAATTTTTAATTTTCAGAATATCAAGAAAAAGAAATTCGTCAAGACTTTCTGATAGACCTACTGATGTTAGGTTTTTAAAAGAAAAAACAAACGAAACCAAAAAACCCCTAATCATTGAAACCTGATCCCCACCAAGACAACAAAGCTATTGCAAAGAATCAAGGTGTGTTCCTTGCATGTGTGTTGTCCCCGGAGGAAACACAAAATAGGCTCATGGTAGAAACATTTTTGTAGGAGAACTCAGGAGCTGTCTGAAATTCAAGCATCCATAAATGTTATTATAATTGCAGAACTTTAGTGGTTGGAAGGGACCTCTGGAGATTATCTAGTCCAATGCCCTGTTCAGAGCGGGTCAACTAGAACAGCTTGCCCAGTACAGCATCCAGTTGGGTTCTGAATATCTCCAAGGATGAAGACTCCCCAGCCTCTCTGGGCAACCTGTTTCAGCGTTTGACCACCCTCACAGTAAAAATGTTTCCTTCTGCATTTAAATGGAGTTTCCTGTCCTTCAGTTTCTGTCCATTGCGTCTTGTCCTGCCACTGGACTCCATCTTTGCTGCCTCCGATCAGTATTTATATAAATTGGTAAGACTCCCCTGACCCTTCTCTTTCCATGCTGAACAATCCCATCCCTCAGCCTCTCCTCACAGGCAAAGATTCCAATCCCCTAATCAGCTTAATGGCCCTTTGCTGCACTCCTGGTCCAGTACATCCATGACTTTCTTTTTCTGGCAGAGTTGGACACAGGGCTGCAGATGTATCTTGCCAGGGCTGAGTGAGCAGAGGTGCATAATCTCTTCTGGCAATGCTCTGGGAGCGCTGGCAGCACCCTTGGTAGTGCACCCCTAGACGCTGTTGGCCGCCTTTGCCACAAGGGCGCATCACTGGCTCATGTTCAGCTTGGTTCTCCAGAAACTCCAGATCCATTCCGGCAAAGCTGCTTTCCAGCCAGCCAGTCGGCCCCCAGCCTGTACTTGTGCATGGGGTTATCCTCCACCAGGTGCCTGACTTTGCAGTTAGCTGCATTGATTCCCATCCAGTTTGGTAAGGTCCCTCTGAATATCAGCACAACCATCTGAGGTGTTGACCACTCCATCCAATTCTGTATCATAGAATTGAACCATAGAATTGCCTAGGTTGGAAGGGACCTTTCAGATCGAGTCCAACCATCAACCTAACACTGACAAAAACCATCACTAAACCATATCGCTAAGCACTATGTCTACCCATCTTTTAAATACTTCCAGGGATGGTGACTCACCACTTCCCTGGGCAGCCTGTTCCAATGCTTAATAACCCTTTCGGTGTAGAAATTTTTCCTAATATCCAGTCTAAACCTCCCCTGGTGCAACTTGAGGCCATTTGCTCTTGTCCTATCGCCTGTTACTTGGCAGAAGAGGCCCATCCCCACCTCTCTACAGCCTCCTTTCAGGTAGTTGTAGAGAGTGATAAGGTCTCCCTGAGTGATCCTGAATGTGTGGGTAACAGATATTCTGTTTGCTCTCATTCATCACTAGTGAGAATACCAAGACATAGATGTGAATTTGTTTGATATGTTCAGGGCATCTCAAATCTTAATGTAGGATCAGCCATGTGCTACTGCAGGGTATGTCTCATGGACTAATTCTTCTGTTTCTGACCAGATCTCCACATTGGACTCACCTAGAACTTATGTGACTTGATCCAGCTGGTCTTCTCAGAACCTGCATAATTTTTAATTAATATGGATTTTTCTTTTCCCATCAGATAGAATAAGGCCGTGAGCTTGAGTCTTCTACTTTTCAGATTAAAGCTTCATAAAAGGCCTTACCAACACTATGTGAGAGAGAAAGATGGAAGTCTGTGTTCTTGGAAAGCATCTCACTGCTCTGGAGACACCTGAATATGTCTCTTTGGCCATGAAACACTGGGTTCAATTCTGCCTCTCTGTTCCTCTGCATGTCAGGTGCACTTTTATTACTCCTTGCTTTAAACACGTGTACAGGGAAACCTTTCTCCGAGCTTTCCCTGATGAAACCTCAGCAAATCTTGTGAGTGGTGGCAGAATTCAGTACCAGAGAATACAGACATACATATACCATAGGAGATGCACAGCAGTGCAGTCTTAAAACTATAGAAACTTTGTGTGCTGGAAAAGCTAAACAGAACAGTGAACAAACTTGTTTGTTTCCCTCTCGGGAGGCTGAAAGCAAACTTCACAAGTGTTTTCCCCTACATGGGGTGTCTCAGCAATACATGTGTTGTTATGATCATCTGGCAAACTTGCTGAGGGTGCACTCTGTCCTATCATCCAGGCCATGAATGGAGATATTAACCCGTACTGGGCCCAGTATCGATCTCTGGGATACACCGCTAGTGACTGGTCTCCTGCTGGACTTCATGCCACTGCTCACAACCCTTTGAGCCCACCAGCTCAGATAGTGAAAACTGAAAACTATCTAGCCTGTACTTCATCAGTTTCTCTATAAGGATGTAATGGGAAACAGTGCCAAAACCCACACTAAGGTCAAGATAAGCAACAGCCACTGCTCTCCCCTCATCCAGCAGCCAGTAATCTCATTGCAGAAGGCTACCAGGTTGGTATTCATAAATCCGTGATGACTACTCCCAATCAGTTGTCCTTCATACTTTTGGCAATGATTTCCAGAATTTTTTGTTCTACCACTTTCTCCAGGGATTTAGGTGAGGTTGACTGGCTTGTAGTTTTCCAGATCCTCCGTTTTGGTCATCTTGCAGGTAGGAGTGAGATTTGCTTTCTTCCAGTCCTCAGGAATCTCTCCTGACCACCATGACCTTCCAAAGATAATCATGAGTGCCCTCACAATGATATCAGTGAGCTCCATCAGCATTTGTGAGTGCATCCTTCTCTGCCAACAGCGAGTCTTCTTTGCTCCCAATTTCCCATTGGTCTCTCAACTCTTGCATGTTTTTTTTTAATGTTTGAGTTTAATCAGGAAGTCCTTGTTTATCCTCAGAGGCATCCTGCCACCTTTGCTTGATTTCCTGCTCATTGGGATGGACCAATCTTGAGCTTGGAGAAGACAATCCTTGAAAATCAACTAGGTGTCTTCTCTTCTCTCCAGGACCATATCCCATGGAAGTCTTTAAGAAATAACATTTCTAATTACATGATTGACATCTGTACAAGATACATTAGCAGATACTATATTAAAGGAATTAACAGATACATAGATATTATTTGTTTAGGAGGAATCAATATTGCTTTGGTTGGAAGGAGTTGTGCGTCACAATAGTGTTGAATTATATTAGAATTCTTGAGGAGCACCAACAGCGTGCAGAGCAGGAGCTGGTTAATATGTTCCCTTTGGGTTTCCAAAGGTATTTGAAAAACCCTTCACTGCAAACTTTTTGAAGATACTAAGTAGACATGTTTAGGAGAGAAAATCCTGGGCTGGATAAGTCAAAAGATAGGAGCAGAGGGTAAAGTGTCAGTTTTCTCAACTAGAGAAAGCACCCACGGGTGTTTCACAGGGTCCTGTGCTGCTCAGCACACCCATAAATGAAGTGCAAGAAAGTGACCCATAAGATAAACAAATTTGCTGATGCTGGAGTGAGTTAGGGCAGTGAGTGCAAGGGCCAGCTACAAACTGGCAGAAGGAGATCCAAGGTAGGTTGAAGTAAAGTGAGGCAAACAAGCTAAATAATCCTCATCACATAGAACCATGAATTCTGAGCTACCAGGCCTGAGATGTTTCTTGATTAGTATTAACTCAAAGCTCATTAGCAATCAAAAAGAAGCAAATCAAATCTTAGAAGTTACTAAGAAATAAAACACATCATTATGACAGCAGATAATGATGTGCCTACACCTTGAGGGCTGTGCAAAGTTCTTACTAGCTCTCAAAAGAGAATCCAGTAAAATTGACAGAGACATCTGCAGAGCTGATTACGCTTCAAGAGTAGGTCTTGGCCATTCAGTATTCTTCTGTGAAGTATGACAGAGAATTTGAAGGGTGCTTGATTTTTCATAGAGGCTCGAGTAGCACTTGTTGGTGCTAAAGTATCATTAAGTTTCTAACAGTTCAAGCAACAAGCTAGCTAGCTTGGCAAAATAAATACAACATGTAGGCATCTAGGAACTACTAAAAAACTTTAATTCCAATTTTTTATTATATTGTTTTGAAGAGTGGGGAAACATGTTAAGGTAAGGCATGCCAGTGGCTTTATCCGAAATTTTATTTTACATGCCCTCAGCTAATAATTTTAAGAGGTAAGTGTCTTATTATGGTAACTTTTATAAGCTATTTCTTGTTTATTAAAATAAGTTACATAACACAAAAACCCCCATAAGTTCTGGCTCTACAGCATAATTATTTTGACAGAGAAAATACAGGAAACTTATTCCAGAATTTACCTTAGGATTTTTGATTCCACCCGGCATTTTACAGTTCTACTTAAGGGGGACAGAAGAGCAGGAAATAGTTAAGCTTAGATATGCTTTATAAACCATTAATTTTAATGACCAACCCAAATACCATAAAGACCTACAGAATCCTCTCAAATTCACATAGTTGCTCATTTCCAGGATTTCACGGGGCTAAGAACAGATGTGTGTCAGAAATCAGGAAACTGGCTCAATTCCTTTGGGACTTTTTTCCAGAATGGAAGCAAGGGGGAGGAAGGGGAAAGAAGAAAAACAATTTGACTGAAACATCACTCTTTGTCCTGTCTTAAAAAGAAGCAAGTCCTTGAGCAGAATGGCAGTATCAGCTACAGCAGTCGGATCTTCGTAGCTCCAGATAAGGGCTGAGATCCCAACAGATCGATAATTATCAGTTCTGATAAATCAAGGATCAGAGCTCTTTTTCTTCAGCATTGCCTACAGCACTTCCTTTCCCAGGCATGTTACAACCAGATTAGGAAAGATAGCAGATCAGACATAAGCAGCACAGAGGAAAGTTCAATAGTGTATGCTTTGAGCACCTGTGGAGTATCATTATTACCGCTTTAAGCAATCTTCCTTTTCAGTACTTCCAGTATCTTGTCTAATACCGACCCATGCATTATGAAGGGCGAGTAATCCTTCCCTTCCCCTGATTTATGAGGTTTTTCTATCTATGCATCTCCCTTCATGTTTTCCCAATATTTTTTTTTTTTTTCCAAACTCCCTCTGTACCTCCAAAACTTGGGGAGTTTCTATTCCACACAAGGTGCTCTTAAAATACTTCAGATACCAAAATTTACAATATACCAACTAGCGACTTGCATCTAACACACCTGCTAGCATGGAGGCCTTATAAAAGCACAGATTGTTTATGTATCTTCTTACTCTTAACAGCCTTAGACTGTGAAAAACATTCCTTACTTCAATGGGGAGATTGGGTAGTTCACACTTCCTGTTTCAGAAACAGCATAGTTATTGAAATTTAGTACATTTAAGAACAAGAAAAAACCCCACTGATACTCTACTTATTTTTCTGCATTCGTTGATTTGTGATGCATACTCATTCCTTGGTAAATGAAGAGGAAAAGCTCAAATGCACAAACCTAGCTAGTGTAAAGAACTACTCCTATCTGACATTTTGGAAATACCAAAAGGTATTATGTACAAAGAACCTTCTAAAAGCAGCCCTTTTTTGTACTTCACTTATTTGAAAACAACTTACTTCCTGCACATCACATTCCCCACTTTCTCCCTGAGCAAGGCAGCACACAACAGATCAACCAGAAGAAGTCTTATTTGCCAACATCTTGATCCTTGCTCCTATCACCTCCCATGGTAAAAACCCCACAGTTTTGTTAAATCTCTTTATTTATAATCTTCCTAGAACAAAGCATTTTTTTTTTTTTAAGTATAAAAACCAACAATAAAGCCTTTAGATCACACAGGGGCTAAACGTTTGGAGGAAAGGCGGAAGGAAAGAAAAGTCGACCATAAAAGAAATGGTACGAGTCCTGAGTTTTCCTAGAGGCTGCCCTTGAGGGCCCTGAGGCTGGGGAGCAGCTGGGCTGCACTCAGGCGCTCCTCGACCTTAGCATTCCAGCAGCAGCTAATGATGCCCCGGAGTCTCTGGCCCACTGGTGACTTGTGGAAAACGGCAGCAGCCAGTGAAGGGCGTAAGTTATAGGCTACCACAGCGTAAAGCACGTACTGCCGCTCACCCAGGTAGGGCTGCTCTCGCATGACAATTTGCCAGAGGGTGATAGCAAACGAGTAGATGTCTGCTTTGGCAGTGACCCTCTCCCCCTTGAGGAGCTCGGGGGCACGGTGCGTGTACGTGCCCCCTTGCTGGCAAACGTGGGGACTCTGGGACAAGCCCTCCTCCAGTTTCTGGGAGCACCCAAAGTCTCCGATCTTGCACACTCCCTGCTCAGTGATGAAGACGTTTGCAGGCTTCAGGTCCAAGTGCACAATGCCCAATGAGTGAAGAAAGGCTAAGCCGGTCATAATGTCACAAGCATAGCACACAGCCTCTTCCATGCTCAGGGCCTTCCTTCCACATCCTCCTTCGTCGTCCTCACCCCGTCTCCACATGCCGCCGATGCCATAAATTACATGGTGCAGGGTGATGTTGCCCACGTACTCCATAATGATGGTGCCCAGGCTGTTCTGGCTGGCTGGGGCACACGTGCTGGCAGCCACCACACGTACCACATTATCGTGCTGCAGCCGGGCTACATTCAGCTCAGCCCAGAAGCTCTGTCGTGATGCCAGACGGTTTTTGCTGCTCTTCTTCACCTGCTTCACAGCCACAGTTGCACCATGGTAGGTGGCTTTGTAGACAGAACCGAAGCCTCCGGAGCCTAAGGGCTGCAGGAGGCAGAGCTGATCCCAGTCAATGGAGCACCAGGCCAGGCGGGGAGGCAAGCGGCGAGTCCTGGCTGTAGGAGTTCCCCCCAAGAAGTTTTTGCTGTCTTTGCCAGGGATAACTAAGGGGCTGCTGCAGGGTCGCAAATCCACAGATGGGGAAAACTCCAAAGGAATAAAACAGTTAAGAGGAATAGGTGATGGCATAATAAGATGGAGAAAACAACAGGTAGGTAGTTACTCAGTTACTAAGACAGAAGACTGGAAAGTTTCCCCAACAGAAAGGACTCTACAGCAGCTCCCAAAGCCTTTTATCCTTTCTTCACCATTCTCCCTCCCACCCCCAAATGAACTGCATCTGTCACAACTTGCTAAACCCAATCAGGCTCACCTGGAAACATTCTTCTCCAACCCTGAAGTAAACCTCTAGAAAGTCAAGGCAAATGGATTTAAAGCTAAAAAGATATTAACTCATATGCGTTTCACATGATTTCTAATCTCAAGAGAAAAGACAGGCGTTCTGACCATTGAATACCTCTAGCAAAATGCCCTGGGAGTAAATGAGGCAGTGATCGGTGAATGCATTTCACCATGGCTCCAGGCAGGAATGATCATCATCAGATGCATTAAACAGCTCAAAGTCATTGTCAGAGGAAGCAGCTGAAATGGCGAGTGCTAGCATTTGAGGAGGCTATGGCAGGCATAACTAAATATAAAAGTGTGTGTGTAGAAACTTGCCACTTAAACACAACTGGGACAAGGGGACTGGTTTGGCCGCTCAACTCCGCCCACACAGGACATCAACCTTAATAGCACCATGAAGTCAAAGGATTGCTCTGTATCACCCATTGGATACAGTAACTGGAATTATACATAAATATTTGGTCATCATCCCATCGCCCCCCCATGCAGTTATTACAGGTGTGTATTTTATTTGTGGATCTTCCTTAGTAAACCTGTTGCTAAATTTACAGAGCTGTTCTGGCAGAAATCAAACAAGCGTAATTTTGCCTTGCTGGTCCCAGTGTCTTTTCAGAAGGGCTTTTGCTCTTTTGACCCTGCTTTCACATATTCGCAGTGCTCACGCTAACTGCCTCAGTGTTTGGTACCTGCTCTACTGCCCATGCGTCAGAGTATCCTCATGAGAACCATACAGCTAAGTGCTTTTGAATATTCCAGTAACTATGTTTATGTATGCGCTGACAAATACCTTGGAAAGCTTGGTTGACATTTCCCATCTCCTTGCCCTGCAGAACTTCCCTCTGGATGTTGGCTTTGCCAATACAGATGCTGCCAAGGGACTTCAAAGATTGGCGGTACCTGTTTCTCCAGAGTTTACCTCTGGGGAGCACTGGCTCCGCAGGCAGTTCCTGCAGTTTTCCTGGTGTTTTCTGTTCATTTTGTTTTGTTTCTCTGGATGAGTAAGATGCCACACAGACATGCTGAGGGAGGTTTCAAGGGTGCTCAGAACATGTGCAAGCAGAACTGGAGTGTTCTCCACCTTGAGATGAGTTCGGTTGTTCACCTCAACAGACAAACCTAATGTCCCAAAGACATCTTCTGACCCTACTGGAACTCTGTATCAGCTCAGCCAGAGGGTTTCAAAGGCATCACTGTAGCAAATCAGCGACGGAGGTCTTCCCCGGTACTGAGACTTAGGACTATCAGGAGAAATTTGTCATTGCAATTCACAGGGAAGTAAACCTAGACCAGAGATGAATGAGAATGGGGAATTTGGGTTATCACCTGCCAGTGTGAAACAGATAGTCTGGGGAAGAACTAGATAAATAGGCATTAATACACATTATAGGAGTTGTTAACAAGTGAGAGTTCCAGGAGTTAGACACTCAATGGCCCTGTGTGGGAGAGTCCCTGCAGATGGGACTGCCTTACAACACAAGGTTCCTCTTTCCTTGCCCTCCCACAGGGGACTCTTAATGGTACAAGAGGCCCCTGGACTCCTCTGGTGCTATCACACCCTGCAACTTTCTGTTGTAAAGCACAAGCCAGACAGGTAATACCCTGCTGCTGTCCCCTCCTAGGGGCAGCTCTCTGGCCCGAGGCACTGATTCAACATCAGCTATGCAGGGATGCTTTGGGGCTGGGGGGGAAACCAAAAGAGCTTTAGTGTAGTTTTAAATATGCAGTAAAGTAAGCCATGGAGGCAACAGGTATTTTACACTCCTTCTCTGAGCAGCACTGTAATATGCTTGTATGCAAAAGTCTTCACTTTTCTGATCATTGCAGAGAATGTCTCCTGGGCAGGTGAGTTGTGATGGAGATGAAAAGCTGCAGTAAGCAGATGAAGCTATACTGGAGAAAGAAAGGATTTTTTATGCCTATTTTCTGAGCACTATTAGGGCTCCAGTTCTTGCATGGACTTCTGTGCCATACAGTATATAAAAGCAGAGAGGCAATGTCTGCTATGAATTCTCTGAGAACTTCAGCCTTCTCATGGGAGAAGTGCACTTGTTACAACCTGTTCTCACCAGGTTAAGGTGGCAGAGAAGGTTCAAAGGGAAAGTTGGTTGAGGGAGTAGGTAGAAGGATGTGTGGGTGAAGGGCCTGAGAATGGACCTGTTAAGCTGACAATATCTGGACAAGTTTGGATACGGTGAAGTCCTGCCTGACCAACCTAGTGGCCTTCTATGATGGAGTGACTACATCAGTAGACAAGGGAAAAGCGACGGACGTTGTCTATCTGGACTTCTGTAAGGCCTTTGACATGGTCTCCCACAACATCTTTCTCTCTAAATTGGAGAGATATGGATTTGATGGGTGGACTGTTTGGTGGATGAGGAATTGGTTGGAGGGTCGCGTCCAGAGGGTAATGGTCAACAGCTCAATGTCCAGATGGAGATTGGTGACAAGTGGTGTCCCTCAGTGGTCTGTATTGGTACCAGTACTGTTTAATGTCTTCATCAATGATGTAGACAGCAGGATGAAGTGCCTCAGCAACATTGCAGATGACACCAAGCTGAGTGGTGTGGTTGACATTCCTGAGGGATGGGACATCCAGAGGGACCTGGACAGTCTCAAAAAGTGGGCCCGTGTGAACCTCATGAGGTTCAACAAGGCCAACTGCAAGGTCCTGCATGTAGGTCGGGGCAATTCCCAATATCAATACAGGCTGGGGGCTGAAGGGATTGAGAGCAGCTTTGCCGAGAAGGAGTTGGGGGTACTGGTGGATGAGAAGCNCATGAAGATGATGAGAGAGCTGGAGCACCTCTCCTATGAGGACAGGCTGAGAGAGTTGGGGTTGTTCAGCCTGGAGAGGAGAAGGCTACGGGGAGACACTGCAGCCTTTCAGTAGTAAAGGGTGCCTACAGGAAAGATACGGACAAAGTTTTTAGCAGGGCATGTTGTGATAGGACAAGGGGTAATGGCTTTAAGCTAAAAGAGGGTAGATTTAGACTACATATAAAGAAGAAATATTTCACAATGAGGGTGGTGAAACACTGAAACAAGTTGCCCAGAGAGGTGGTAGATGCCCCATCCCTGGAAACACTCAAGGTCAGGTTGGGGGGGCTCTGAGCAACCTGATCTAGTTGAAGATGTCTCTGCTCATTGCAGGGGGGGTTGGACTAGATGACATTTAAAGGTCCCTTCCAACCCAAACTATTCTATGGAGATTGTGAGTGCTGAAGAACACAGCAGTAAAATCTATGTTTGTAAAACAGAGAGTTAGGATTAGGACTGTTCCCAAATGTATTTGGTTGAAATCTCATCCCGAAGGGTATACCAGACCTCCCATACTATTTTTTTCAAACTCCTTGCTCCGTCTCCCCCCTCCCATCCTGTTCCAGTTGTCCCCGTTTTAGTAATTTTCCTGTTACCCTTTTCTGCTAAAAAACTTTCTGTTTTGCACCTGTCATGGCAGGGATGTTGTGCTGTTCTTGGGGAATACACTGAGTTTTTGAACAGGAAGATGGGCATATTTTGGGATCTAAACAGACTTAATGCAACTTACTGTCCTGTCTCAAGCTGAGTGCTGAGGACCAGAGCAGGGGGACATACAGTGTCTTGCAATGTGAATGCAACTAAAGCAGATGTAAAAGCAAGCAGTCGTTTGATCTTAATAAATGTTATCTTCCTGTAATCCATTGATGACTCGGCCCAGAGACACAACTGCTCTGGGATGTCCTTGCCACACTTCACAGCCCCACTTAGCTCCAGCAGTGCTGCAGGCAGGAGCCACGGGGTGGCCCCCATTTTCCGAGGGGAGCAGGGCTGCTGGGGACGAGCTGCCCCTTCCCCAGGGGAACCCACAGCATCGCACCAGCACCCACGGCAGCCTCCAACCACACTGTTCCCATTTCCCTGCTATTTCCTCAAGCGAAATGGAAGCTGCATGAACCAGAAGTCATCAGCAGAGAATGCAACAGGAACTTCTACAGGTGACAAGAGGGAAACACACAGCCTGCGTCCCCAGGGCTGCAATATGTCACAGCTATGCAATATGTCACAGCTACCATAACCTGCGGCAGCGATGGTTTTGTTCCAAGCTTGTGTGTCGTATTTCCACAAATAAAACATGCTCACGCATCCGATGCTGCAACAGCTGCCCAACCTAATCTGTGCTTCCAGCTGAGCAGGAATACAGAACCAGTCTCGCTCAGTTCACCCGTTTATATTTCACTTATATATCAGGAATATAGAAACTCGTTGTTTGCCGTTACTGTTAGTTACTACTGCTGGTCTTTGAGTTGCTGGTCAGAAGTCAGCCCTGATATTGAGGGCCTTAGGGGACTGATATGGATGTAACCCACCACAACAGAGGACACAAACCAAACATCAGTGTTTCATTTTGATCAAGGTGCATCATTGATTGTGGTTCTCAACAGCCAAAGCTTTGTCTAGAACAGGAGAAGGACAGACTGGGGATTGGAACTGATTTCAGAGAGCTGAAGAGTATATATATAGTCATGTTCTTCTTCACAATCATTACTTTATTTCTTTGTACATTTGGTTGGTGCACCATGTAAAAAACCCTTGAAGGCCTGGCTGTCCAGTGGCTTCCGAGAACTGCTTTACAATATAGAGGCAGCATTTTATTTCTACTAAATTATTTTATAATCTTGCTAAAGATCTATCTCTTGACAAATTTCTCTCTTAAGTACTTATAGTCCTACTCTCAAAACAACACAGTTCCTTAGCCTGTGCCTTAGTGACTTCTAAGAGGTTTTCTTCCCAGTTTCGAATCAAAATTTTCTCTTTTCTCCATTTACTGTCAGTCCCTATGATCTCAGTTTAGGATTTGATGACGAACGTACATTCTTCCTTACGCATACAGTGTTTCATGGTCCAAATGCTGCCTCCAGTCACACCTCATAGACTCCAATGATATTCAGAGGTGCCTGAAAGCAGTTCTGATATGATCAATCACACAGGTGTAAGTGATACCATTATTTGAAGCCAGTCCATACACAGGCTTGCTCTGAAGACAGGACACTGATTAACCATTTTTTTTTAACAACAAGCATGAGCCAGAAAAGAATCAAGTTCATGTTTCAGAGTTTGGTTGTTTTGGTGAGACAAATAACACCTTGGAATAGCAAACACAAGCAAGTTTTCATTCAAGCAGTCAGGGGTAAACCCAAATGTGAAGAATAAATATGTTGCAAGAATTGTGATGCTATTTTACCGCTGATCTTTGGAACTAAGACATAATAACAATAAACATTTAAAAAGGTTAAACCCTAGTTTATAAATAATAAGATCAAATTTCAAACACACATTGCCCAACAACTGCTTGATGCTTTTTTCCTTCCCAGTTAAGGTTACTCCGTGTGTTCAAGAGCACGAAGCAAAGGCTCTCCTTACCTGAAAGCACTGAGGCTCTAACTGGAGGCACTGGCAAGGCAGGGGAGGTTTCACAGCTAATTTACTGCGGCCTCAGTGACCACAAACGGACCAGGGATAACAATCTGGGACGTGCTGCTGTAGATTAACATCACAATTGCAAAAGAGCACCTTGAGAGAAACTAAGAGAATCTAAACTTAGGGATAAAGATAATAAATTGTGAGATACACATAGCAATACTTTCTAGACATACAACCGTGTCCAGCTCTGGGGCTCCCAAAATAAGAACGACATGAACCTGCTGGAGCGGGTCCAGAGGAGGGCCACGAAGATGATGAGAGGGCTGGAGCACCTCTTCTATGAGGACAGGCTGAGAGAGTTGGGGTTGTTCAGCCTGGAGACGGGAAGGCTCCAGGGAGGCCTTGTAAGTGGTTTTCCAGTACCTGAAGGAGGCCTACAGGAAAGCTGGAGAGGGACTTTTTATAAGGGCATGTAGTGATAGGATGAGGGGTAATGGCTTCCAACTAGAAGTGCGTAGATTTAGATTAGATATCAGGAAGACATTTTTCACTCTGACGGTGGTGAGGCACTGGAACAGGTTGCCCAGAGAAGTTGTGGATGCCCCATTCCTGGAAGTGTTCAAGACCAGGCTGGATGGGGCTTTGAGCAGCCTGGTCTAGTGGGAGGTGTCCCTGCCCATGGCAGGGGGGTTGTAACTGGATGATCTTTAAGGTCCCTTCCAACCTAAACCATTCTGTGATTCTATGATTCTGGTGGGCCACTGCAAATTATCAGAGGTTGCCCTAAGTTATAGCGTGTGAAACCTGCCTGATTAAAATGCATCATACAGTGTAAGTACATTGTTACATGGATTGCATTAGTAAGAAGAAGATTCTTGTAAAAATGCTGCTGAAGAAAAATATGCCTAAACTGAAGAGATCGCATAAACTATTGGGCAATTATGTGCTTTATTGGTTAAGGTTAAGACGGGACAATTTTTAGGTGAGGACAGACTTCAGTGAGTTTGGAGGTTTAGTTTGTGTTTATTTGTCATGAATGTTTGATAGTTGGTATTTCTATGTCAGAGCTCCAATGTTGCTCATTTATGGCATGCCCCCTTAACCATACAGAGTCTGTATTTTATTTTCATCGTCAATGTTAAGTACTTGTGAGCAAACTTAAAGATTTATCCATGACCGTGCGTGAAGTCATTTAACACAAAGGCAGTAAGCCAGAACTGAGCTTAACACAGCACAGCCTACAGAACTCTTCTGCTGAAATTGTATCTAATTCTACACAAGGAGAGCTGACAAACACCTTCCTCGCAGGAGTCTGTGCACCCCACAGATAAATTGCTGTCTCTCATAGATTAATCAAGTATTTGGAGGAAACTCTTCCCACTTGCCTGGGAAACCACATGCTGTGTTAACTAGGAGATACCTTTAGATATTGCACGATTCATTTTGGACTTGTAAAACAAACACTTTAGACTTAAAACTTACTGAAGTAAACCAAAACCAAATAAAACTAATTTCTCAACCTTCCCAGGTTTGACTGCTGCCCTCCCATGCATACATACACGTACACATACACATCTACGGGTAGACACATACATCTATACACACACACATACAAAGGTTTAAGCAATGTACTGATTTTCAGAAACTGTGACTATTGAGGGTCTCTGCATTATTTTACACACATCACACAGAGATCTGACCGATTTATATGAAATGACTAAACCATTCTTCTTCTTTGTATGTTGCAGTTCAGCGCAACAGTGAAAATCAGCGCCATGGGCAAACTATCAAGGATCAGTTCCAATGATTCCCAGCCCAGCCACATTTTACTACAGTCCTGTTTTCAGAGTGCTCAGCTGATACCTGATGTCTTGTCAGGCCCCGCTGAGGCAAACTAGCTTAGTAGCTGGTGGTTTTGTAACACAAATATATCTGAAGGAGACAAGGTTGTGGGATGACGATGACAATGAAGAACACAACTGTTAACTATATTTTTTTTAGATACTTATTTCTCTGAAAGCGTTCATTTCTTGAGGACACACAGACCATTAAAACAAATAAATATAATTACATAAAAATAAAAACACTGGGCAATATGTTACACCTTTATTGGGAGTAGAGAAAGTTTATACTGAATTACCTGGGATACAGCACGTAAGCAGGAACTTGAAACTCCACACTACTGCTGGGGTCTGTCATTTTCACCACCACTATCTCCACTGTTGTTCAAAACAGAGAAATACAGCATTGCTGTTTATTTGCTAAAGGCCCCGGCTCATGATGATAAGCAGCAGTTAATCCTCCAATACACTTCTCAAACTTTTAAGCACAGACAAAATTTTGTAATAGAGCTTATCTTGCTGTCCTACTTGCTGCCTGCTTGTGATGGCAAACCCTTGCTGTGCCAACTACGGCAACTGCCACTTTGGGAAACTTAATTTCTATCTGATTTAATACAATGTTTTGATTTGCAAAGCGGGGAAGTCAAGAGCACGTAGCTGCTCAGTTCTTCCTAGTCCAGCAGCAGCTCTGGATCAGTTTTGGAGTTCCCTGTCAAAAAAACACCCTTTATCCTATGGCATGCTTATACTTGGGAAGGAAAAGGAGAGTGAAAGAGCAACAAATGGAATAGTCTTCCTCTTGCACTCCTGGAGGACAGGGAGATCAGGTATAGAGGATACTGAAGGATCACTTTTCTGTACTTTCTTATGCAAGTTTTGGAAAGAGGTGGTTACAGGAGAGAGAGAAGGGACGATGCCCATGGCTCTGAATTTAACAAGGAAAGCACTGGAGGGACTGCACCAAGAGATCTCTGGATATAACACAGACATCATCCATGCAATCACATTCTACTTATTCCAGAGGCTGACAGAGTTTCTAGAAAGTGTCCGTTTGGAAGGAGGACATGTTAATTCACTAACAGTGAGATCAGCTGTAATAGAGACACAATGGGGTGGTTTTCTCTCGGGGCAGGGAATAAATGGTTTTGCAGAGTATTTCTTATTGTAGAGCATCTGTAGAGCTTCTGACTGTCAATGTAACAAGGCCAACCCTCTGAAGCCAGTTAGAAACCTGTGACACAGAAGTGATGTCAGTGCAGGGGAAAGGGGTAAGGATCGCAAGAAAGGAAAAATGTGTGTGTACAGAGAAGGCGAAAGCCAACAACTCTCTGTAACAATCATTTATCTCAGGCTGGGTTACAGCAAGAAATCTAAAAAGTCAAGACTTGGAAAAGAGAGGAACCCCAAAGCAGGAAAACACAGACAACGCTGAGGATGTTAAGACAGTATACTCCAAAAACCAATGAAATGTGAAATGCTAGTCTTTTTTCTTTGCTGGCAAACAGCCTACGCTAGGGAACAATGGTGTAGAAGGAGCAGAGGGGCGACCTTCTGCAGTTGTGAGCAGGCTGCTTGTCTGGCTGCGCAGCACCTCTTCCCCCCCTGCATTACAGTCAGACTTCTTCTGCAGTGTCACGGGCAGACGGGAGACCTATGGGATCAAAGCAACAGAGTTCCTCCTGGAAATATTCCAGAGACAACCCGCACCCTGTGTCTAGCACACGCCACACTCCTACAGTTTACCCTGCAAACTGTTAACAATCGATGTAAATTACTTGCATTAATCTGAAATGATGGAGATTCACTCACCTACGTCTCCCAAATGAGCGGTGCCACTACGGAAACCCCAAACTCACCTTGTAGTGTCTCACAGCTTTTCAAAGTGCAATTTGATGGCAAACTCAATTGCTTCTTCAGCTCAGATCTGTCTTGTCACAGACACAGTAGCAGTAGCATCATCCAATTTGTTCCTCGGTGAAATCATGAAACGCAGATACTTATGCTTTAAGATTTTCTGAAAAACTGACATTTTACGAGTCATAAATTAGAAAGACAGTTGTACCTTTGCAAACTTGGAACAGGTACACCCAGTAAAACTGGATGTATTCGGTGATTACTTATTGTAATCCCAAACATGCAGATCGAGATTATCTATTGAAATGCCAGGCATAAGTTATTCATTAACTAAAACCATTCTGTAATTTTATTGATATATTTTGTGGAGTTCACATATTTTTGTACAGCAAACATAACACTGTAGGCCACAAGAAGCTGCAGCACTATTGTTTAATAGCAGCAAGGTATATTTTATAATCAGGGTATGTGGACAATAAATAGTCTGTTTCTTTGGATGTGAATGTTTAAAATGAAGTTCTGCTGCAGCTTCATAATGTGATTGCTATTTTACAGAGCTTATACACAAAAATATATATGCAATCTTTTTGTCTATATTTTATACAAATACAACAGTAGTTTGTGAATACATTTTAAAGTACATATACATGATAAGCAACTCAATTTCCCATATCACAGGATAGCAAATTTTAAATGCAAGAAACATATACAAATTCAGTCTGGAATGCAGGGTTTTCTGTGTTCTGTTTTTTTTTCCCCCTCTATTTTTGACTCAAAACTTTTATCATAAAAACCTTTTAGCATACAAGTCCAAACAATTTTTCCACTAGCTAAAAATATAATTTCAGCAATCCGAGTCAGGTTTGGGTGTGTCATCATTCCCCAATAAACTTTTCCCAGTTTTTGTCTAAATTCAAAGGCTTTTAGTAACACATAGCATGTTCTTCACTCCACACCATATAAAAAGCCCACATTTAATTTTAACTAGCAGTCACCTATTTTTATGAACAAGAGCTGGGCTTGTCAGCGTTTTAAATTTGCATGTCCAAAATTTTACTTTTGCAAGTGCATATGAATACATCGTGGTGTTGCACAAAGTTCATTAATGACAAATTAAGTCACAGTATAAAAATATATCATACAACTATAGGTCTAGTATAGTCCTTTTTTCTATGGGTAAAAATACATCTGAATGAGACAGGGAGGTTTGTAGCACCATGAGAGGAGTTGTATCCCAAGTTACATTAGCAGCATGATCCAATATAACAATATTGCAGGAGTGTTTCTGAGGAGATAAACATTCACTCTGGTTCAACTGTACCACTGAAGCTTATACTGAAAAGTGTTTACATATGATTAGCAATAGTTCTGTGTCACTTCCAGGGCTAGATAACTGTTATCAAAAGACACTGCCTTCCAACAAAAGTAAGACACCCTTATTGCATAAAAGCTTTGGGACTATCCTTTGAACTACTGTGGCGTTCTCTGTACGTTGCGCGTGATGCTAAGTAGGCCGTGGTTTTAATTGTACACTGGGAGGATGCAGGACGGGCAGCTAAGCCTATACGCTTTACTACATACCAGATAAGTACATTTACTTCAGAGGCTTGTCTATAGACTGAGAAGAATACAGGATGAGCTGCTAAACCAGTGTATGAGACAGACATAACGAAGGATGCAATCCTGCTCCCCTTGACCTTTACGGATGCAGGATCAGGCCCTAAGTTAACTTCAGACAGCAGCATAGCGATGACAGGATATGATTTAAAAAAAAAAAATCTGTATCAAATACTGCATGTTAAACATTTTTGCCATAGTTTGCCATCCAGAACTCCAGAGGACACAGTTTGCAACTGGCAAGGACAAACTCCTAATTTTTTTTTGACTGGTATTCAAAATGGCAGTAGAAGACAGTGTAGTTTGAAACATGTAAACCTAGTAAAAACCATTGTAAAACCCTTAAGAAAGACACACTGGTTCTGTGCAATATAGCAAATTGATAAGAAAACACTGTAAAAATGTACCTGTTTAAAATTACAATGTCTACCATTTTGTACACAAAGCGTTATACCAAAGGCCTACATATATGTAATCTAATGGCACTTGAAACAAATTATAATAAAAGGTTTTATAATAAAAAGCATAACCTGTAAGAAATTTTCTTAAAAGGTTTAGGTTTTCTTTTTGAAAGTGCTATATCTTGTAATATGTGTAACATAGAGGTTGACCAAGCTTTATTTTAAAAAATATTGGCCTATAATACATGTTTAGCTCACTAGGCAAACGATCCTGAAAATATGTACTCTTAACATTCATTATTAGCTTAATAAAGCAATCAGCTCTGGCTCATGTTTCAGTCAGTATATGGTTTTTAAAAACCGCTACTGCCAAATTAACAATAAATCACTCTATTCCACAATTTACTACTAAATAAAGCACAAGCAACAAGTACACAAAATATATATATTTTTAAAAAAACAAACCTTACTAGAAGTTTAGAAGTTGCACAAAGAGTGGTGCACGATCAGCCAGCCCTCCCCCCTCCCGCCAAGAATCCACCTGAAATCGAGAAAACAGGGTTTAAAAACTGACGGTTTAGTAGTGGCCAATATTGACTCTGCCTAAGTGATACCCAAAAGCACACCGGTGGTGGTAGTATTGCTTACAGTGTCGGGCTGCTTCCGCCTTACCGCACATCCTAGTTCAGTGGCAAACACGATCGGTGCAGCCACCCGCCGAAACCCTGACTTGAATGAGGTTCAATATCTTGTCTGAGGTCCCTATTTCTCACGTGAAATGTACGTCTAACTCCAAAGTGAAATGTCAATCCCTTTTCAGGAAGCTAAGGCACAAACAAAGTAGTAAGGATTCTGGCTACGCGCTAAGAAACGGGTGTTGGCAAAGCATCTGTTGGGTTTTGTTTTGCCTTTTCTTTTTTTTTTTTAATGAAGTCTAATCGGAAACTGAGACTGATAAACAGTCGCTACGGATTGGGAATTCGTGTGCCGGAGGCTGCCCAGGACGCACAGCGCTGCCTGGCCATGCTGCGGGATGCCGAGTGCTCGCAATTTTCCTCTGCTGCAGGGGGAGCTGCAGATGCTCAGCTCCATGCGGGGCATAACCCACTGGAGGAACTAAGTCCATTTATCTTCATCTCAGATTGATTTAAAGGATTGAGAATAAACCCGAGTTCTTCCTAGATGCGTTATGGTTGCTGATTTAAACTAGAGTTACATTCGGTTGCATTCACCTTGTGCTCTGTTCATCTGTGTTTTTCTTTCCTTTAGAAAGGTGAAGAGAAAAAAAGCAATATTGAACAAATCATTCAACTAAAGATGTAAGCGAGCAATCTGTTTCACAGAAACCAGAGGAAGCAGTCATGAAGCAGAGCTAAAAGCCCACTTTGAGATAACGTGCTCCTAAGCCCAAAATCTAGGAGTAGTTTGCAGAATTTCAAAAGGTATTTTCCTTATTAATACATCCTTATTTTAATGCCTTTGGAACACAAACACATTTATAAAAATGTTATCTTTCAGTAATAAAATTTAAATACACATATGTATAAAATAGTAAAACTACACCTGCATATTGCTCCTAGAATTAAAAAAAAAAAAAAGTAGGAGCTACTGATAAAACATCCGGAGCATGAGCTCCTTAAATGGGAGCAACTTTTGTTTCTGTGAAGTATATTTAGTTTAACCACTTAAAACCTTGTATGAATCCTCATTATTGTCTGAGAGATACTAACGTACTTGATTTCTATTTTTTAATTCCTTGTACAAAAATGACAAGGAAAAGAATGTTATTGTTGAAATACAGCAAATCTAGTTTGCTTTCATACATCACAGGGTTGAGTTTTGTTGTTTTCTTTTTCCTCTTTTGGTTATTAGGGGTTGGGGAATAGAATATATTGCATTAGGTAAAAGTGGTGTAAGCAATATGCTTTTACTTCACTCCTAAGAGTCCTGTCTTTAAATCTTGGCAATGGGCAAAAAGTCCCTAACCAAGTACCCAGGTGTAGAAAGTGTGATTAACATCTAACTTGTTGCTTAGGAGGACATAACACACCATGTAACACAACTGAAAAGATCATTCCAATAAAAAAACAAAACCAAAAAAACCTGGTATTTGCAAATTTACATTCACTCTCTGACTGCACGCTAGTTTTGAACTGAAAATAGATACACACTTTCTGGCTGGACTTGATCCACCCTTTGGCAGTGGCAGCTGGGAGAAGACTGATGCCTACAAATGTGAATACACTATTGGAAGATTCCTATGCAGTACTCTTTCTATGCTACTAAAGAGAAAAAACAGCAAGTTAAGAATTAAAACAAAAACTGCAACAAAATATTCTGCATTACTACATTACAACACTTTTATATTTCAAGATCAGCCATTCGCCTGTTTCCCCTCTACCAGAGTCATGAAAGCACAACAACACAGTTCCAAATTCAACTTGAAACATTTGTCATTTAGGCAAGCAGAGATTCTCTGTTGAAATTCTGTTCAGCCATGATTTTAGAGAATTAAACTAAATTTTTTTTCTTCCATTATTCATAACAGGCCACAAAAATTTAAGCCAGAAAACGGCAAAATTCTTAACACCTTTTATAATGACTTCAACACAAGTCAAAATGCTATATATAAGTACGTGTGTATATATGGACTTTTATATATACACACACGAGTTTTCAGAAAAATCTGAATTCTATATTTACTTAAATTTAGATTTGTCATTGTAGAACAGATCACATGTGTCACCATTTGGGAAGAGGTTTTGTTTGGAAATGGACTGGATAATTTTTTTCCCAAATCTTTGTGATACATATTGAAAATGGATTCTTTGCAAATAGTAGGATATATTAAAAGGTAAAAGTGGTAGTTCTACCACTGACATCAGTAAAATGGAATAGCTGGTACGGCTGAAAAAGTTTTTAAAAAGGGATGAGTGTTGAGAGTTTGCTTGGGATGACTTTCTACTGAACATTTTAAATGTGTCAATTGGCAGTGAAACTGAAAACAATACAATGAGACTGTTTTTTTAAAAAAAAAACCAACAAAACAACGAAGTAAACAGAGCTGAGAATAAACACTTTCAAAACATTTTTAAAAAGTTAATTTAAATTTCTTACTGGCTTCATGAGATTGGTACTGTACAAAAGCAGAGAATTTATAATGTCTTATAGTAGGCACTAAGTTAAAAATGGTCACCTAAGGCATTTCTACAAATAGACAGTAACAAGCCAGCTTTGTACATCCTATTGGAAAGCTTGATGAAATCGTGGTAGGGTGGTAGTTGTGCTTAGACTGCTTGTGAAAGCTGCTGACAACGAGTGCAGAGACCCAAGACCTATACTATTGCTAGGATCTTGTGGATCCTGGGTGTGCGGTGGAAGTTGAGTCATAGAAGAATGTGCCTCCTCTTGCGTATAACTCATTCCGAGGTTTCCCACTGAAACAGAAGGATTGTAAGGAGGGCCGTTTACAGGTATGAAGTTGAACAGCTGAGAAAAGTCCAATGACGGGGTGTTTAGAGGTTCGCTAATAGGAACGGAGCCCTTGGAAAGGGAAACCTCCCCAGACCCATCATCTAGTGTCCCTACTTGTGGATCCAGCCCTAGTTTTGATGAAGATGCTTGAGAATCCTGGGATGAAGAAGGCATACCACTTTGCAACTCCATTAAGTAACTTTCGATTTCCCCTTTCAATGGCTGTTCTTTTTCAGGCATAGAAATTGCGTATGAGGTAGTACCGAGCGGATATTTCAACGATAGCTGGTGAGAAGGGTGGACAGACTCCATATCTATTGGACAAGACATCCCCAATGGCAACGACGTGGCAACCATTTGGTGTGCAGATGCAGAACTCTGCATGGACTGAATCTGAGTGTTGTAGAGATTTAATTGCAAAGTGTTTGTAAATGGCTTTGATGTCAGTTCACTGGAAGGTAAAGACATCACTGGAAGCAGCTCATCCTTAATAGGCACAGAAACATTGCAGGTAAAGGGATCTAGAAGGTCCATTGGCTCTGTTTTGACCTTCAAAAGTTCTTGGTTGTGACTTTTCTTCATGTGGCGCGTGAGGTGATCCTTCCGCCCAAATCTCTGTGCACAGTACTGACAGAGGAAGTCCTTTCTTCCAGTGTGCACTACCATGTGTCTACGGACATCCTTTCGGGTGTAGAACCGACGATCACAGTGTTCACACTGGTGCTTTTTCTCCTTCACTCCACCCGATGACTTGCCTGCATGAGTTTTTAGGTGCTCCAGCAGCACTCCTGTGCTTTCAAAAGTCTGCAAACATACCTTACAGGTGAGGTCACCGCTTGTTGCAGCATGCAAAGCCAGGTGACGTTTGAACCCAAGCTTGGTATTGTAGTTCTTTCCACATTCTTCACACTTAAAGGCCTCTTTGTTGGGATTGTGTGTATGTAGGTGATTCTTTAGGTGATCTTTTCGGTGAAACATTTTCTCACAATAATTACACTTGTGGGTTTTCTCAGGAGAATGAGTAGCCATATGCCTTTAAACACAGATATATTCTGTAAGTAATTATTTTGATCAAAAAACACACGTGCTCATTTTTTAATGGCAGCTAAATACTACACTAAGGGCTGCTTTGCAACAGAACCTTTTAACTGAAAGCATGACACTACAAAGACAGTTCGACAAATTTAAGTATAGCAAAACGCGAGCCATTTCTCTTAAATCGACACTTTAGTTTTGGTGGGTTTTAGCTACTGTAACAGGGATATATGGGCAAGTATGAAAGTACTCGTGTAAAAGTCCATAGACAAAAAATTTTCAGTCCATACTCTTTTTCTTGTGACAATTCCTTATACAAATGAAAATTCTATGCTCATTTAAAAAAACAAAACAAAACAACAAACAAACGAACAGAAAACAAAAGCAGAAAACAAATTAAGAAACAAAATCAAAGACATTAGCTTGCAAACTTAGGTAATTTAGAATTCTAGAAACAATCCAATGGCTACTTTAATTAACACATCCTCTCTGCAATCAGCTGAAGGCGTACACAAATATATACTTTTACACGGCTTAACACAGCCAACATAAAATAGATAATATAATCTGAAAGATAAATAGAGTTTAATACCTTAGTAATTTGTACTTAGAAACAAAGGCCTTGGTGCAGTCTTGTTGTGTGCACTTGTAGGGCCTCTCTCCTGTGTGAGAGTATGAGTGAACCTTTAATTTCTCAACACTGTTAAAGGCCTTGTCACACAGTTGGCAAGGAAAGTTTTTTCTTGGTTTGGTTTCACCACGCTTACGTTTCCCTGAAGGGACTTTCTGGGTATCTCTTACTTCTGACAAATCACCAGGAATGACAGTGGCCATCGCAGCCTAAACCAGGCCTTCTTGTTGGACACTTGGGAATTGCCCAACTCCACTAAATGATTTAGCTTTAGATGGCTTCTCAAGTTTCATGTGGTCGTAAAAGAAAGCAAAAGGGGACTGGAAAAAAAAAATAAGAAACAACTAGTTTGTAACTAAACTTAGATTTTGAAGTTTACTTGCTATGTGATGCTTCTGAATAAAACTTAAAAATAAAATTAGGTTCAGCTGGTCTAATGTAATACCTGCAGGTTTCTTTACACTATTTGCTGCAACTCTTAAAATGCATTGCTCAGGATGAACAGATCCACATATGCCCTGAAATCACACCTCGCAACCTTCCCCTCAGGCACCGTATGGAGAACAGCAAAGTTTCTGTCAGGTTACAGGAGGCATCAGGCAAAGAGCCTACCTACCCCGGCAGCTTTTGGCAGCTTCTGATTTCGAAGGAATTAAGGCCGCACCTGTGGTGTTCGCACAGACATCCGCACACACGCACGCATGCACGCACGCAGGCACATGGGCATCAAAGCGAAAATCTGTAAGCCTCGAAATGTTTGAAAACCTGCACGAAAAGGTGTGGTACCCACAGTGACAGTCTGGGGGGGCAAAGCTCCTGTTCTAGGTTGTACCTCCTCGCTGTCATTACTGCCTCCACTCTAGTAAAATGTACGCCCTGCCAATGATTGCTAATGCCAGGTGAAATTCTCCTGTAAACTTACCCTCTGCTAACCGAGACTTGACATATTAACAACAGAAATCCCACGGATTAGGGACAGATTAGGTAGATTAGGGTTTTTATCAGGCTGGCACTGGAGACCCCCACCCCTCCTCATGCTATCCTGCCAAGACGTGGGGGCTGTAAGCATCCAGATTTAGGCTGGCTGAGGATGGAGGCTCTCGGTATTGCAAACCGTGAACTAAACCGGCGGCTTTCAGCTACAGGAGGTGTGTGACGCTCGTGTCTGACTTGCAGGCGAGCAGCTTTGAATTCATCATCTGGTAACTTATAGTAGCAACTGGGCGCTTGCCATTACAGGGCACTCAACAGCCCTCCTTTGTCAGGGGTAGCTGACAGCTTCCCCCCCCGCCCCATCATCGGTGCACAATTACTACTACAGATACCAAAATTCAGCGCTGCCCGTTGCAGGAAGGGCCGAGTGGGAGGTCTGTGGCAGCAGGGGCGAGGAGGAGGACGGCGGGAGGATAGCACTCAACACCAGCATTTGGCAGGGACGGAAAGCCCCCGAGTTTGGCTTTTCTCTCAAAAGCAGCAATTCTCCGCCCCGGCCCCGGTGTTGCGGCTGGCAGCTGCTGTCCACTGTGGCCTCGGCCGGGGCAGCTGCGCGAGAGGCGGCTGGGCCGGGCGTCATGGAGGCCGGGGGCAGCGGCCGGGCCGGGGGCTCGGTTGCCGGCCGCCCCCACAGCCCCCAGCAGCAAGGCAAGGAGAAGGCAGCAGCTGCTGGAACAGGTGGAGCCGGGCAGGGAGCACCAGGCCGCAGCTGCTCCAGCCTAACGCCGCCTCCCCGATAAACAAAACGGACTGGGCCAGGGGAGGCGGGATGGCTTGGAGGCGGCCTGGGCCCAGTCTCAGCTGTCCTCATCCCCCACGGAGGCTCAGCCGAGAGGGAGGGAGCCAACCGCTCCAGAGCGGGGCGGAGAGCAGCGCCCAGGTGTGATGGCGGCAAAACTCAATGGTCCTTGCAAGAGCCCCAGCGTGGCCCCAGGAGAAAGTGAGGAGAAAGGAGAGCCTGTGGTTTTTCTCAATGCATGGCAGGACAGGAGTGGCAGGGAGGGGGAGAAGGGGATGCCCCTCTTTAACGTCTGCGTTTTATGAAATCTTCAGACTGAAACGTGTACACAGAGTATGTCTTTTTCCATGCCTCTTCTTCCCTCCTCCCCATAACTTTTCTCTTGTCTTTACAAAAGGAGAGAAGCACTGGAACACCAAGATGGAAATCTGCTGCCTGAAGTTCTCGAAAGGCGGGTTAAACTACACTACTTTCTTTAAGCAAGAAGTTTTGTAAGACCACCTTTACTCCCCCAAATTTTATACGGAACCACTAACCTCCTTAAAGATACCCAGTGACAGAAAAGGTGTTTCTCTAAGGACTCTTATGATTTCAGATTTGTCTTGGACTCACTCCCACTCATGGGACGAAGCCTGGAGACATCAGTTCCATGAGTGTGAACATGCACAGGTCTTCAAAGTATCAGCTTAATTTTATTTTCTTTCTCATAATCAACTACCTATTTCATAAGTGAAAAAAATGAAACAGTTGTTTGGAGACTTCTGAGCAATAATTTTCTGCAATAAAAGTAAATGAAGACCAGTTCCAAAGACTTCAATGAAGCCACCAATGTAATCAAAAGGTGTGTCTAATTCACATCAAAGTTGTGATATATCTGTGGATTGAAAGATTTTTTTCAATACATGCCTTAATCAGAATCCAGTAATAAAATTAGTTTTCCTTTCCTGTAAATTAACACACTGGTCTTCTATGCATATTGGCCTGAATATAGAATGAAATATCATTTTAGCTTAATCTCTCCTGACAAAGAAGTTTGGAAGGGAGAGAAAGAATAATCCAACCTCATCTACACTTACACAGGGTATTATTTATACCCCGCAGGCACCTATATGAGACCCGCCACACAGAGCCGACAGTGCAGCAGTGATGGCCCTCGCTGCGTGGCTAGTGCACCTACAGGCTCAACAGGGTAAGAAAGGGCTACAACCTATTTTGCCTCCCTGCCAAATCCACACCTAGACTGAGACAGGGCAGGCAGCATTAGTGGCGAAGGGAAAGGGAACTGCCCCCACAGTCCACTGCAGGGGAGCGTGGTTAATTTGGCCATGCTGGGTCCAGGGCTCAGCAGCAAGTGGCCTCTGTGGCTAGCCGGTGATAAGGGAAGCAGGCGTAGCTGGCAGGATACAGAGAGAGAGGATGAGCTGCCGCAAGGAGGGACAACAGGCAGAACCAGGATAGGGCTGTGGGGCCAGGGAGCACAGCAAAGGGGTTGGGAATATCTAAGGACACAAGGATAGGGGTGAGCTGGTAATGCTGGGGGCAGGTGGGGGGAGGAACTGAACATGCATCAAGCTGGGGAGATGCAGGATATTAGGCCATGCAGAAGGGTAATATGCAGGGTCTGATGTGAGGCCAAAAGCAGTGTTTGTTACGGAACAGCATAGGAGGCTTAACTGTTAAATTAACAGCTCTGACAACTTCTCACTCCTCTTCTCGATGTAAAGATTACGCATCAGGTTGAAGGCCATCCTATATTCAGGCCAATATAACACTACTGTTGTTACCTTCTCCAAAACTTCAGGTAACCTACCTGCTGTACCAGAGTAACTCAGAACATTCACATGGATGAAGAATTCAGGTTTTGTTCCTCTATGATCAAACCTAATTAAGCTGACTTTGAAGTGTCCTTAAAAATGCATCATCAGAACAAATATAGTGTGGATCCAATCTTTGACAATGACAGTGTTTTATTAAAAAACATGTACGCACTATAATCTCAGTACCATTTCTCAACAGATGAGGCAATTAAGAACTTCAATATTGATCTCTGAATAGATATAACCACTTTCTTTTTTTCTTGTGGATATATAGACTGAGCAATGGAGATAAAACTTAAAAAACACTGATCCTCAAATATTACACTTTCCAAAGACCAGCTGAAAGAATTTTATGAGTAATATTGCCTGTTTGTGTCTCAACATATTATCACTTAAAATCCTCATTCTTACTGGTGCTTTCACAACTGCAGGATGAATGATTATATGCAGTATCAAATATAACAAACACATTACACAAAAGCTCATATATACTACTATTTTAAAAGAAGCATATACTTAAAGTAGGATTAAAGCAGCCTCTGTTCAATGCACACCTGATGTTTGCCCACTAAAGTCCTCAGATTTTGGTCTTAACCAGTTCCGCTGACTCTTCTTGGAGGAAACCAGAATCCAGTACTTCCCATTTTTACTGGTCTGAAAAACAAAAGGAAGAACAGACTAGACTCCAGCGAAACTAGTATATTCAGAAAGGCTGGGATGCGGCAAGACCAGGGGTTGGAAAGAATCGGAAAGGCAAAGTTAAAAGGGATAGATCCAACCCATGCACAGAACATTATGTACTGTTAATTATAAACTGTAGGAATCAATCGTTCTTGCATTATCAGTAGCAATTATGCACTTCAATTTGCAGTATACTTACATTGTTTCACCTAATGCTATGCTGGACAGTAACATAAAGAGATAAAATTAGACAAAAGCAAAGGAGTTTTCAATAAAGTTGAAAACAAAACAAAACAAAAAAATCCACAGACCACAAATAATTTAGAAATAACAGTGAAACATGTAAAACGCTGGGCCCAGACTTGAGTTTCTTACTCAGAAAGGACTGAATAAGAGGATTTCTGGATTAGGCCCAACTTCACTAGAACCTAATGCCTTCATTTGGCTTAATTATACAGGAAATAGCAGCTTAAAAGGTGACCTGCAAAGGAAAATAAAATTAATTTAAAAAAAATAATAGCACCTCTTAATGATGTACATGCTACAGGTAAATCCCAATAGAGGGCAAGTCTAGGTGTGCCTGAGCAAATCCAGAGGGCCCTTCTGGAATTTCCCTTCTATCTCCCTTTTCCCTTGCCACCATCCTTTTGTAAATTTGCAGCTTGTCTTCCTTTTCTCGCTAGAAGGCCTCCTGGATGACACAGGTATACATGGAAAACATGTTCAATGCCTCATTGTAACGGGGAGGTTTATCCCCTCCAACTCTTCCGGATGCATAAGGGCGGAGCCCTATACACTGCACACACCCCACGTGGCAGAACAGACTGAAGATATTTGGCAGGAGCCCCGGAGTAATGTAGTATTTCCCCCCCAACAAACCATTTTCCCTTCTCACTTCCCATAAACTCCAGTAAAATATTCTTCCTTTTGGTACCGAGTTCAGCTTCGCACAGCCCCAGTCTCCTCTGCTGGTAAGCACGAACGTGAGCAAACCGGCGTCCTTGAACACCTATTAAAGGCAAAAGTGCTTCAGAGCAACTGACAGAAGCCCTCCGACAGCTGAGAAGCATTTGTTTGCTGTTTCGTACATACAGGCAGGAGGTAGAAACAGCTCCGGTACCCAAAGAAAAAGTGAAAGCTTTGCTTTCAACTAATGAGGAAAAGAGGGGCCACAACCCTCACCACCTCTTTTGGAGGTCCCCAAATCACCCTGTTTCGGGGAGAAAATGCTGATGACTCTTCCCTCCCTCTCCCAGCAAGACCCTTATAAATTAGTTACCCTGCAATGCTTAGCTCAGCATCTTCCACTATCGCAGCAGAAAGGAAGAGCTTCATTATCCAGATGTTTCTACTAACGTAGCTCACAATAAGCAGACAATATTTAAGCCAGCCACATAGAGGTTAACAGACTAAGTCCTTATGCACTTCATCCCTCCACCATTGGTATTTACAGACTTATTTCCTGTTCGAACAAAAAAACCCCCAAATTCTACCCCAAAAATATTATAATGCCCTCTCAACAGTATTCAACATTTTCCCTTAAATGCTTATGGTACTCAATTCTCACTATGCATCTAAAGTCACTCTAGCAAAAAGCACATGCCTTCAGAGATGGGTCATTAGAAGCATGGAAAGACTGTTTTATCAGGGGAAACTGAAGCAACCGGAACAAGTAAATAAGCAAGATAAACACCAGATGTACTTAAAATGCTGAAGGGAATGAAGGAGGAAGGTCAAGGTACTCTTATTCATTACCTTATAAATATCGCAATATCACAATACAGTGGATCCAGATGAGGGCAATGCTGCACCTACGCTTAGCTGGGATCTCAACTTCTACAAGATCATTATTAAGCAAAGAGCTTAACAACATACACATAACGGGATAACTTTGTATGAATAATGAAAACATCTGCTACATTTGACAGGATTAAGTGAAACAGAAAATAAAAAAAAATTCTATGCTTTGTGACAATAATTTACCTACTAGGTAAAAGACTTTTCCTTACGCACATAATACAAAAGTTGTCCATGATAATGCTGATTTTTAGATGACCTTTCTCAGAAGTTTTTGGTGCTAGAAAATCTCCGAGGCAGAATACTGGACAAAGATGTACCATTCTTCTCGTAACAGTTTATAGTTACAATGTTGTTAACTTTTCTTCTCAACTAGATGAGTTTGGAACAATTTTTAATGAGTAACACAGCTCAAATTATTCTCCATATGAAGTTGAGAAGCATCAGACTGCAAAAAGCATTGTCACACGCAAAACCCACTTGGGTACTAGTAACAAAATACGACTTCCGTAAATTGTCAGATTATAATTGTTAGAATTTTTCAGATCTTCCAGTATTGGTGAGACACTAATTTTGCTAACTCTCCAAACACCCTGATAATTCCAGGTTACACAATATCTGAATTTCTACCATCTAAGGAGTCAAAGGAGAAAAAAAAATAAAAGAGCCCCCAGACCCTAAGCTAAATCATTTATTCCTGGTTTTACCATTAAAAAAGAGTAACAGACTTCTTTTCAAAACTCACAGTTCATCTTTACAAATCTGAAAAAATAGCTGCACTTGAAAATGTTTTAAAACGTTATTTGATATCTAAACTAAAAGGATAATGAAGACATTACACGAATACAACCAATAATCCTCCTTCTGACTTGCATTTCTTACTTTTCTTAAGAGTGTCCAAGCACAGTAAAGGAAAACACCAGTTTCATGGTTATTTTCTTTTAAAACAAGAGAGCAGTAATAAGAATACAACATTGAGAACACAGTATCTGTCATTGCAGCTTGTACACGGCACTGCGAATCTAACTTCAGTTCCTGAAATTGATCAGTTTTAAACCAGAGGAAGGGTCTTAGAAACATTAGCATCATAATAGTGGAACTGATTAAGGATTTAATAGTATTACAGTCACCCTGGGTTTTAAATATTTCTTTAAGGAAACAAAATGAGAAGTGGTTACTTACCTTACGGAAAGTGTAATTCTTTAAGAAGTGCTGTCCACACAGCGGATTCCAGGTGAGCACGTACTCACACGAACAGGATCAAGTTCTCTGAAGAGAGTAACGTCCATCCTGGCTGTGCCTGTGACCCCTCCTAATCGCTACTGGCAGCAGTGTAAGGCAGAGATCTGAACTGTGCCACGCACACCATCGCACCACCCAATGCCACCTGCAGCAATGGCAGCTCCCAGCTCTGCTCCTCACTCACCCTGTGGGGCAAGAGCCATTACGTGTGCCACTGCCATCAATGTGCTGCCTTGGGAAGCGGCAACCTCCCTCTTCAGTGGCCGCTGCAGCCCCGCCACCCCCAAACCCATGCTCCCATCTCGGGGTTTGAGATGCTGATGTGGAGGAGCTGGCAAGGTTTGCTGCGCCTGGTGAAAGGGAGCAGGGCCATGGGAGAGAAATATGTGGGCAAGAGCTGATGTCCTAGCTGGGAGTGCAGTCTGAGGATGGGAAAGGTGAAACACAGGCTGGCATCCTGATTTGGGAAGGAGAAGGATGAACACACGCAGCCCAAGGAAGCCAGGAGCTGCTGCTGCTGCTCAGGGTGGTAATGGAGCAAACTAAGCTTGGGGTGCCCCAGTCTAACCTCTCTCAGGTTTGTCACCAGTAAAGACTCCTTCAGAGCGAAGGACAAGAGATCTCTTGTGGTTCCTCTATGGAGAAGGTGCCTGGAAGAGCCACAATTACTATAGTATAAAGTAACCATTTCTCTACTTTTCTGTATCTTTTTTAGTCATCTGAGTAAAAAACTACTGACAGAGGAAACCTGCTGTGTCCGAGCAGTCAGGGATAGCAGGAGAAGCTGCGCTGCAGGAAGCATCAGGAAGAGACAGTCAACGCAGGCACTTACTGTGGCTCAAAGAGCCAAAGTGACAGTCAGTCAGCACCTCCACTACAGAGAACCGAACTACAAATCTCACCACATCTGGCCTGCTCAGCTGGGGCTGTTAAAATTGCGCAAATGTTGCCAGAGCTCCTGAAGATCCCTGGGTTAAGGCAACCAAAGAAAGAGCATCACTTCGCCTCCTCCTGCTTTCCTTGTGCTGTGGGCTTACGCAGAAGCCTCTTGCTTGGCAGTTCAGTTTGTGCAGGTGCAGATTTAACCCTCCTTCCTTCAGACACCTCTGCTGGGACGGTTGTTGGAAGGGCCTGAGGGCGTAAGTGGCGAAGCGCCTGCACCGCTCCAGGACAGCACACTGGGACCTGCAGCCCTGCAAGGCTCAGACATCCTTCCTGGATCATCAAGGATCAACGTGCCAGCTGCACACTTGCACCGACCTCGGAGTGAGCAGCAGGTCTGACTGACTTCGTAGAAAAACGCCAGACTTTTTGCAGCAGAAGACTCATCTCAGAATAGCTGCAGGTAGCAGAAGGTCCAGCTGCCAACCCTCTTATGGAGAATTAACTTTCAGAAAGGGAGGATCTCGGCTGGAGAAATTGATCCCACCGATGGGAATAGTCAAGCAGGTAAGAAAAATCCATGCTTAACTGGCAAAGATGTTGAAGTATTGATGACTGTTCACCCTTGATGCCTGTGTTTAGAAGGAAAATCCTGTCTTTGGTAGGAAGATGCAGAATCTCCCACATTTGTTCTTGGCTGGACAGGGCTGGAGGGGGAAGAGGACAACAAAGGAAGGTGTCTCTCTGTGGCCTGAGTTCTCCTACATCTGGAAGCTCAGGCTGAAGCTTTGATGCTGGAGGACAAGGAGGAGGAAGAATGGGCATTGCTGGGGTGAGACTGTTAACCAGAAGGTGGGGGTTTGACCAGGGAGCCTGCCTAGGCCAGGAGTGGCTTGTGCCTGCACTTTCATGAAGTGATCCTTCATTTAATTTTCTGCCTGTTTTATTGTGTAATTTGAAAGAGGTTTGAGCAGGAAGAAACATGTATGCACAAGTTTCTCTCCTAAGCAAAGACGACACCTGGCACGACTGTCTATAAACGCAGCACTGCCAAATGGCAGGAGGGACAGATCTCAACCCCCTGGAGCTCTGCCTCCAGCCACTGTAGCCTTTCCTATGGCAGGCAGCGAGAAGACGACAGCCAACAGGTACACTAGCTGACAGCAGCCGGGAATCAACTGGGGTTTTACAGCTCCTGCTCTCTCACAAGCTGATGGAGAGATATGAAAAGACAAAGGGGTCCACACTGAGGGCCCAGAGGAGACGAGATGGCATTGAGAGGTGGGTGAAGCCACTTGGCCTTTCGCGGTTTTGGACACCAGTTATTGTAAATAACCATTCAAAGATGTAGGCATTGGCCCTACCATACAGCAGTGTTCCACATAAGGGGAGCACACGCACATATGCAAACTAATCACAAAAGAACAGATAGTTTGTTTGGTTTTTTTTTTTAAATATATACAAGGCTGTATTTATCTTGAACTTCAGGACTTCTCCTTATAGCAGGCAGCTAAGTTCAGAGAAATCCTTCTCCATGGATTCAAGCTCTAGCCTAGAAGTACAGAGGGGTGGCCGAGGGAATGCAGTAGGAGAGCACTGAGAGCACCCACAGGCTGCAGGAAGATACAACCAAATCCAAGCATGCAGCAGGAGAACTGCCAGGTAAAGCTGCTGCGGGAAAATAGAATGATGTGGGCAAAACAGTGAACGTATCTATCCAGCGATCTGAGGTATAAACATAAGAACGACTTAAAGATAATAACACATAAGATTTTACCCCTCAGGGAAACAGCCTAACATCTAGAACATAATGAAATAACATAAGCACTGAAACTAAACCCAGGCACCCATTGTAGTTTACTGTTAGCGACAGCACATTACTAATATCTACTGTACACAGAACAATGATTATGCTGCAAAGAATATTATACAGAAGGTAGAAAAATATAAGAGTTAAGATATTTCATCAATTCAAAATTTTAACAAAGTCTTTGTGCTTTTTTCGTTGGTGGTTTGTTTGGTTTCTTTTTAAACATCCACAAAACAGAGAAACTTACTGAAATTGCATAAAGTTGAGCAGGAAAAACCCTTGGTCCTTTCAAACTAGTGTGAAATATGGGTAGCAAGGGGAACAAATGCACTAAAATTATTAAACCCACTTCTTTTCTTCTGGGCAGTAAATATACAGATTCCACTAGTGAACATCTATTAAATATACATACCTTTTATTAATTAATAAAGCAAGCACTTGGAGGAAAAAACAACCAGGTTGCTGTGGGACAGCAGCCATCACACAAAAATAGGTATTTATATAGATTTGACTATTAAATACAGCATGGGGTTTTTTTCATGATCATAAGACTATTTGCAGTTCTTGAAAGCTGTTACTACAGTGTTGAAATTTGGACAACCAGATTTTTAATTTTAGAAAATAAGTCATTCTTATAATATGCTACACTAGAAAGAGTATTACATAACCTTTTTCAGAATATAGAAGAAAAACTCTATCATGCCCATCTTTTTTTTTTTTTTTTCTTTTTAAGTTCTGGAAAAGTAGAACATGAGCTTACCAACATTTATTTTATCATGACCTAATAGTCTGTAATTTAAAGGAAAAAAAAAAATCGCAATACTATCCAGCATCTCTTTGTGGGCTCTTATTGTTTCAAATTATTTAGGTCCACTTCAAATCTTGAGGGCTCACTTTTGGCTACTAAATGTTCCAAAGGGTTCCCGATTATATACTAAATTAAAGGAAACAAGAGCTGCCTAGAGTTAACCCATCTGATGATTGTGGTTTTATGGGCTTTTTAAGAATCTCTATGGCACTGCATACATGTTTTTCTAAAAACTTTGGAGAGGCTGTGATACAAATAACTTTGATACTATAATTACTGTTAGAACGTTCAAAATCTGCAAAAGTGCTTTCATGTATTTTGGAATCACACCACCACCACCACACCCTTGCCAAGAATAATCTGCATCCATTTTTAAAGTGATGATGCTTCTGTGAAAGTAAACTTTGGTTACTATTTAATCTGCATATAAGACCATGTCATTTTTTTAATAAAATCAAAAGCACATCCTGTGTATGTACAAGTAAACACAAACACACATCCTAAAGCTGCCTATAAGATCATATACCAATATGATCAAGAAGTAATTTATGTTTGTAAGGAACTTTATTTTCCTTTGTCCCAATACATCTTAAAATGAGACTAGGTGGGCAGGCTACATTAATGGTACATCTAGGCCAGTATTCTGCCTCCATTAGCAGCCAAAAGTACAGAACAGGTCACAAACGTGTGATATTTCTCACTGATGCTCTTCTGACCTCCAACTTTGTTGATGTCAGGGACTTCCTGAGCCATATGTGGTTTCTGTTAGTTTAGTAACTTTCAGCACATCACCCTTCCAAACAATAGTCCACACTCCCCCTGAAACCTTATCAATTTCTAATATCTACAGCACACCCTCAAAAAGTCATCCCATTGATTTTGTGAAGAACCTCTTCCTTTTGAAGGCTCTGAATCTGCCTGCCTTCCTGTGTATGTTCTTGTTTTGAAAGGCAGTGGTTAGTCTGCCTCTTCTTTCCTCTGCAGATCTCCATGACATTGCCCTCAATCAATTCCTTTCCCAGATCAAAGTCCCAGGTTATAGAAGTGTTCTATGAAGAACGTGGAAGCTACCCCATGTAGTTCATCATCCTTGCTAATCTTTTCTAAGCCTCTTCCAGTTCTAATAAATCCTTTCTGAGATGAAGGCTCCAGAAGTGCACACAGCACTCAGGAGGCAACTGGACCATACACTCCTGTAATGACATTCTCAATTTTATTCTATATTTATTTCCTCTGACATTTGGGTTGTGTTTTGGTGACCAATGAGCTCATGATCTCACAGAATCACCAGTCACAATCCCCAAATCTTACTCCCCAATGGAGTAAGATTACTCTTACTCAGCTCAAACCCAGAATCTTACATATAATCAGGATTGGCCTGCCCAGTGCTCCTTTGTTATCCTCATTTATCTACACTGAATTTCATGACCCATTTTGTTGCACAGTCCTCAGCACTTTAATGTCCTACTGTTCTCCACACCTGGCTCTCTTCTTCATAGCAAACTTGCTCACCCAATTGCTCATCCCCTTACTGATACCATTTATGACTGTGTTGAACAGCTCAGATCTCTGTGGACCCTCCCAAAATTGAGAATTGACCTTCTACTTCTACCCTTTGATCCCACCTTTTAATCTGTCATTTACTTGTGCGAAGATCTTCCCTCTTACATTATGGCTCCTTAGTTTCCTTAAAAAGCCTTCTTGATAAAGTTCACTTTGATTTTTGAACTAAAACATCTTCAGTTCTTGCTGATGTCTCTAAAAAACTCCAACTCCCTAAGACAGGACTCTTACAAATGCTGCTTGGACTCTTGCCAAATAATCATACCTACCCTGTTGGAGACCAATTCTGTGCTTTATTATAGTGTCTACCAAAACTGCTGCAGACAGATTTCAGATTTGCCTGGTGCAGGCCTGCCTGGTCCAAGACCACCCCTGAAACCATGATTTTACATACTTACATTCTAGAAGATTCTTTCTACACCTGAATACTTTAGGATGTACCATTTAAACGAGATAATTAGGTTGCAGAGCACAACTAGACAGGATAGGAAGTTACAAATTTTTCTTTTTTGAGACAGTCGTCTAACCTGAATTGTAATGCAAGATGTTTTTAACAGTTTCAGTAATGGGTCAAGTAAAAGGGTTTCTAGAGCTCCAGTCTGCTAGGTGGAAATCACAATGACATCAGTGGAATTCCAAGATGAACTCCACGTACATACATCACCACACACTACAATCCTGTGCAGGTAGTAATCTCTGCTCAGTCAGAGAGAGACAGTGTGAACTGGAACAACACAGAAAAAAGCAGCCACCAGTCACTCCACTTTGTGCTGTGCTCCTCATCGAAGACGAAAAAGTAAACCTCACCAAAGAGCTCAGTAATTTCACTTGAAGGTCTGCTAGGCAGACAGCACAAAGGAGTTGGCTGTGCTGTAGAAATTAACAGGGTGCCAGAAGGCAAGGACAGGTTTTAAATAGCAAAGTTTGTAAAATAAGGATGGACTAGAAGTCAGAAAACATGGGACTACAATAATCCAACCAGTGATTCATTGTTTGGGCTTGGAAAAATCCTCTACCATACCTCAATTTTTGAAGAAGAAAGGAAGGAAGGAAGGAAGGAAGGAAGGAAGGAAGGAAGGGAAAAAGGGAAAAAGGGAAAAAGGGAAAAAGGGAAAAAGGGAAAAAGGGAAAAAGGGAAAAAGGGAAAAAGGGAAAAAGGGAAAAAGGGAAAAAGGGAAAAAGGGATAATACTTACCCACTTAGCCAACATAAGCTTAACTAAGATGGGGAAGGTAGTGTTCTTTGAAAAAAGTCATACTACCACATAGAAGCTGCCAAGGACTGTACTAGGACAAGCCCCTTCACAGGACTGACATTTCCCTCATGAGGTTGGGTTAGACGGTTGACAAGCTCACATCTGGGACAAAATGACAACTTGTGAAGGACAGAAATAAAGTCCCCAGTACATACACCGAATCCCGTGTGTAGCTAGTAACCAAGCAGTATTCCAAAGAACATAGCGGACGCCCAATTCTGTCCTGAATCACGCTGCCTGAACAACATTGCCCGGGGGCAAAAACTGTGACAGGGTTTAGCGTTGCTTCTTTTCATAACCTTGGATTTTCATATGATTTATTGGAGCTATTCCAATTAAAATGCTGATCTCAGTTGCCCCATCTGCTCTGCCTCTTATCCCAGCCCCCAAAGAAGAGCTACAAATAAGAAAGCGTGCCCAATTTCCAAGAAGCCACTAATCTTCCAATACACCCTACAGTCAAGGAACTGCTGTTCTACCTGAAAAGAAAATACTTCATAGATTATTGTAACATTACATTAAATAAAAAGTGTCACATTTGGTCACAATGGTCTTTGCTACTACTGCTACAGCTGTGACACTGGATGACTGTATCTATGACCTTATGAGCTAAAACACAAAAGCCTTCGTAAAGGATAAATAAACATGCAGAATACTTAGGGTAACACCAAAGCAAATCCCCCTTCAAAGCTGTAACGAGCGAGCCTTCCAGAACCTGCACAGTGCAGACAATACATACCAGCTTTGTCTACGCAATGACATTAGCATACACCTCATCGGCTTACTCTGATTACTGTGACTTCCCAGAGTGTTTGCATGCCATTTTGCTATGAGAACATCCTTGTTAATGAGGTAAGTACATAGCTCTGCATTTGCTCCCATCTCCCATTCGGCATGTTGAGCACTTACAGTGCTCTGCTTCAGTTTGTCATGCAATGCATTTTGAGATGCACATCTTAAGAATTCTGAGATTTGATGCCAGATTAATGAACAATTAAAAGCATTCATGCATAATTTAGAGCTACGTGATTTAACACAGCAGAGGGAGATGAAGCCAGGCAGTTAGTATCCAGAACAGTTACCTGGAGTACAAGTTTTGGATTCAGGTGACTGGCAGCAACTACTAGTTTCAGGCAGCAGAGGCAGAACCTGCCAGAAGTCCACACAGATTCTGCCCTGGAGCCGCACCAACAGAAAACCAACCTAGGAGCTCCTGCCAGCCTGATGAAATGTCATAACGATGCAGTCACCAAACAACTTTACCATTAAATCACAAGGTAATCAGCTTGTTATTGGCAGGGCAACCAAGTCAGGAAGGCTGACAGTAGCACAAGGAGGTTTCTCCATGTCTGCCATTGCACAGGAGGTCACGGATAGCTTTGAAGGGATAGGATTCCCGACTGGCACAGAAGCAGGTGGTGAGACACGTACTTGTTGCCCTACTCTACCCCAGCTCCACCTCCCAAACACACAGGCTTCAGACTTTATCAACACACCGGCATATTCCTTCACAGTCCTGCCGGACACAGATTACCACAGTAAGCATTCACCAATACTAATAATGGGTGGTCTACAATGAAACAACTATGTCCTGCAAGGTAATTTTTGTTCTCCACAGTCCAAGACATCGGGGTATTTAAGAGCTTTTTTTTTTTTTTTAAAAGCAACTTAGCAGACTCTGCTTCCCCGATTTCCAAGCCTACATTAAATGATGGGAGAAAAAACACATGCAAGACTTTGCCTTGAACAGCTGCAGACTGCCAGTGGGGCAGGCTTCCAGAAAGGTGGAAGGAAGATGGTGACAAAAAAAATGGCATAAAAATAGTCTTATGACTGTATGGTATGCATCAATGTTTCATGCACGTTATGGGAAAAAATCCTGGAGGGCAGATGGAAACATGAAATGGAGATGCTTTTGTGAGTCCCGGAGAACATGTTCCTCTAAGTGCTCTCCAATAAGACGCCTGAGCTCCTTTCACACTGTGGGAAAGTAGCCGTAGGCTAGCAAAAAATTTACAATCAAAAGGTATGTTTTAGTTTAATTTTATTTTTAAAAAGTTGTGAAGAGATGAGTTTTACAATAGTCGTGTGTTCAATTATTTTTCAGACAGGTGTTTAGAAAATGGATTTATTTACTGATGTAGCTGATGGTGCTTTTTCAATGAAAAGATAACAACCTTAAGAGCAAAGTAGGTCACGCAAGAAGTGCTCCTCTAGATGATGTACACAAAAGTCGAATACTGTCAGGCGATATTTCTAATTAGCGCAACTGACATAGTGGTCTCAATATGGAACATCTCCTATGTGTTGCAGAATGTTGGAAGTGAAGTGCTTAACCAGTGTTTTGTTACAACTGTTTATGTTTAGCACCTTTGTATTGCCTGTTTCTTGTCCCCTTCCAGAATCGCATAATCCATTTCAATCTTCCGGGAGTTCTCCAGGAAACCCTCCTCTCACCACTCTGCCTTTGCAAGCTCCTGCTGAGCTGAGCTGAGAATGTCAAGGTTCAGATCCACCTTTCATTTATCTTCTGAAATCTGATGTCTATCTTTTAGCTAATAATTCCCCTCTTCATATGGGCTGCAGCTTTTTTATGTGCTAAGAGAAATCAGAAAAAATAAAAGATGTTACTAGTCACCCCACTCATTACAAACTCTATTTTAATACTGCTAACTAGTTTCTTCCCTCATGACCACATTCAAATTCTTTTCCCCCCAACTTTTCTTTTCACCGTGTTCCCTTCAAAACTGCAAGATGCCTTCCAAATTACTTCCACATACTACATATGCTGTTGTAGGTTTTTCTGGGACATACGTAATGGGGTAAGTCGGTTGCTATTGTTTCAAAACTTGAAATGGTCAGACACTGTTGGATAGGCATTTCAGTATAAAGGGTTCTGCCTTTGTGTTTTGTTTTGTTTTTGTTTTTTTTTTTAAAGAAAAAAACCAGTAGGCATTACATTTGTAACTGCACACATGTGCGATTAGCTGTCCTTATGCTGAAGAATATTACTCCCTAGCACATTCCTGGGAGACTTTCAGGGCCTCATTTATAAAGGCAACAGGCAAACTGCGATAATACACTGCAATGCTACCTACCAACAAGCTTCATTCAGGAGTGCAAGAGAAGCCTTGCCTTAAAGAAAAGAAAAAAAGAAAAAAAAAGAAGAAAAAAATAAAGAAAAAGAACAAAAAACCCCAACACCTTTACCTGCAATGTTTGTGTCAAACTCTCCCTCCCACACATCTTTTTATGGCTCCTACAAATTACTGTAAAGTACACTGCAAAATCAAGAAAATTCTGTAGCAGTTGTTACATATCCCCAAGCTCACTAATAAGTAAGTTTTAGAACAGCAAAGCAGTTCAAAATTCCTTGTGTACTTCACCCTCAGCAAAGATTGAGCACGCTAATGAAACTCCATGACAGCACAGCTTTATATTTGAGACTGCATTAAGATTTATAAACACTCTGAGCATGACTAAAGTCTGGAGCAGGGGGGCAGCATAACCAAAGCTGGGGAAGGCTGTGATTAGCGAGGAGGAAATGAGAGGAGATCAAATCAGCTGAGAAAGGAGGCAGAAAAGTGCAACTCGTGTTTGGGACTTGGCACAGCAAAGAAATATACCGTTAAAGCTTTAAAGTGAGACTCATGAGAGGATGTCATTTCGGGGATGGGAGCAAGAGTTAAAAAAAAACAAACAAAACCCCAAACAAAAACCACGAACACCAAACAACAAAAAGCACAATATGAAAAATGCAAAAGCATCAAAGAAAGCAATCAAGAGCTCTTGTATTTGTGGAGTCAGGTACTGGAGAAACAACTAAGCCCTAATTCAGCAGCACAGATGTGACAGATGACACTGACTGGGAGGAAGGCAAACCAACACTTGTTAAACTGAAGAACGTCGCCTGGGCAGGGTTGTAGGCAGCAGCACAAGGAAACACAGAGTCCCATGTAATGCCACCCATCCTCTATGACTGTGCATCCCCCTGAACACACGGTTCCCTCCAGCCTTCAAACTCTCTCCCCTTGCACTCACATGAGGATCTGAGCTCTGCGGAGCATGGAGGTGAGCCCTGCCTGGCTCCGGCTCAGCCGGGATGGGGGTGCTCCTTGCTGTGTCTATCTCAGCTGCCTAATCCCCGTCTTCCCCACAGCCCCAGCGCTCCCCAAGGGAGGCAGCATGCTCCGAGGTGACACCAAGAGCAGGGTCACCTCTCTCCTTCTAGAGATCTCGAGGCTTCCCAAATAGGGCAAGGTAGCTACGGCACAGAGCTGCAAAGACTTGGGCAGTGAAGATAACTTGATGCTACTCCTCATGGGATGGATCTTTTACAGAGTGGGCAGAAAGTGCAGAGATTGAAAGGAAGGAGAAGACATGGAGGTACAATGGAAGTGATACAGTAAAGTTTCTGAAAAGCCCTTCAGTACAGCAGGACTGATAACTAGGCAAGGGTAGCTGTGTGAAGATGGAACAGAATTTGCTGTATTTGACATGCAAAAATTTGGGGTAGGGGATATCAGTGTTAAAGGTTGTTACTCTGGGTGAGAGGGCAAGAGAAATGAAGGGATGCAGGGACAGTAGCAAGAGTGCAGAAGTTCAGAGGTGGCCAGTGAGTGACAGTGCACCTATGTGGATGAGGAGCCCACAAGAAATAAATAAAACAAGAGTCTGATCTTTTGAGAATGGCTTAGTTAAACAGCAAGGGGAAGGCTGCTACCTGAGCCAGAGAGCTCTGCTCCAGAAAATGTAGTTTAAACCCTCCTGTGAAGTTATTGTGCAATTGGGCATGCAATACTTACTGGATCGGTTTCCTCCTCCAGCCTCTGCAGGATCCTGTAGCCGTTTCTTGGGTATTGTTCACGTCTGATGAGTCACAGTGCTTGCAGCAGGCCCAGTCCCAGCTGGACACTATGGCATAGGTGAGGCTACTGACCTTTATTTGCTGGGTTTTTACCCGGTTACCTCAGGCCTCTGCTGTGGCACTGTGCAGCACCATTTGGGGGGAGGAGAGAGTGCGGGGGGGGAAATCACTCCTGGATTCAGTGGCAATGTCACTTGCAAAACCACAGCCCAGAGCACATATGAGGGCACTGATCAAGCATCCGTTGTGTTTCTTAGTCTTCTGCTACATCCTTTGTGGTCCTTTGAGTCGATTCATCCCCGAGGCCAGGTCCAGGTGTGCTCTCTCGCTTTCATTTATGCGGGCAGCAACCTGTACCTGTTCATCCCGTAATGATCCGTATCTGAGCAGGGTCAGACATACGTGAACCAGAGGCCACTAGAACCTTGGCAGACTCTTCAAAACTAACCAATCGTTACAAGCAACTTGCTCACAACCCCCACCACAAAGAGCAGCACTCTTGGCTACCTGCCAGCATGTATGGAGCATTTACCTCCAGTCAGGATGATCCTGGAGTAAAGGAGGACACGGGTGGTGAGCCAGGTGGGAAGAAACACAAACTCCAGCACATCATAGTCAATTAACCCAAAGAAACCTTAGAGTGGAAACTAGTTCACCGCAACAAGCATTTACTTCATTTACTACAGTAAGTAGTCCTTTTTGATATAACTTTGAGGATTAAGTTCAGCATGGACACATGATGCTGTAAGAGGAACTGCAGGGTGTTCAAGGTAACATCCTACTGTGGACTAAGCCATAGTAAATTGTTTTTGTTAATTATTTCCCAGTGATCAACAGCCTAGACATTCTTTCTCACTACCTCCATTTTAAGGTGCACAAAGGGACAATTCTACCTATTATCTGCTTGAGTGAATCCTATGTTTCCATACTTAGAAAAGGAAAATAGAAGTAAAAAAAAGAAAACGCAGTAAATTTTGCATGCAGTTTCAAAGAGAAACAAACAGTTAGGGCAAATCTTTTTTTCAACATACAGGAAGAATATCATGCAGAAGGTAAAAAAAATCCCCAGAACAGATTATTCCTCGTCCTCTGCCTTTAAGAGACTACTCTGATGGATAACACAGATGGGTCTGAGCAACTGTAGTAACTGTTTTCAAGTACATCTTCTCTAAGTCACTGAGATGCCAAAAGAATGGGTCAGGTGGACATGCATTTCAGATCTGCTAAGTCCTCATCCCATCTCTCTCGCATGCGCCTCTGCAATTTTGAGCAAAAGCAGCTCGTAACTACTGCGCATCAGCTACTGCATTTTTATCACTCTCCAATCCTTGCTTAAATAAACAAACAAGCCCACTCACCTAAATCCAGCCTACCTCTATCAAATATGCCCTTCTCTTGCAACCTGACCCGACCATCCCTGGTTTCTAACGTGCAGCCCTAGCCGCTTCGCTATTGCAGATCCTCCACTGAGCATTAGCAACCGCAGCGCTGCACTCCTCCTTCAAAGGTTTCCCCGCTTGTATGGCAAAACTGGCAGAATCACTTCAGCTCCGCGTTGCAAAAGCCCATAGGTCACTGTACACCGTGAATCAAGCGTTCGAGCTTTCTACTAGATACACTGGTCTGTTCTTTATTTACAAAGGCCTGGATGTTAAGAAGAGACCACTACAAACAGGAGGAGTATTTATTTACAGATATTATTAGCAATTTACAAGAAAATGTAATAAACAGGTCACATATGAACAGCTGAAGCACTGAGTGGCTAACTGGATATTTCAGCTATCTTAATTAACTTCAGTATTGCATCAAATGCTGTAAGAGAGCGACAGATCACTAATGCCAAGTTAGTCATTTTCAGTAACAGTTCTCATGGAATTTTTTCCTTCTAAATAATCAAAACAATTGGTCATTGGACCTTATAAGGAAAAGTGCCATACCAAACAGAATTTCATAAAATACAGCTGTTTTAAATTCACAGTTCCCTCCAGCTTATCTGCAGCACCTGCATTTTGGGCCTGCATTTTTATGTTTTGTTTTGGTATTTTCTTTAAACAAGACAACAAGATAAAACTATTAAAATTATGAGCAGTAGAGTAACTTGCTCAGATGGTTTAATCTGTTCTTATGACAGCGAGAGACATTCAATAAAACCACAGCACAGCAAATTTTAAACAAAAATTAAAGTATTGGTGTTTATTAAACAGTGAAGTATTAGCCTGTGAAATTTACTGTGAGAAGGTAGCATACAATTACACAGACAAGACTCATATAGGTAACTGGATCATCCAGAATTATAATACGATTTCAAGAGGGCTTCAGAAAAAATAATACCAATCCTCTTTTTTCAACAAAATCCAAACCAGCAGAGAGTTAAGTAAGAGACGATTTTCTCCTCTGTATCTTAGGATTATACCACCCCTTGAAGCATCTGATAGCAGCTAATATCAAGACAAAATACAGGACTAGACAGAACAGTAGTCAGAATTCCTGTGTTGTATCAGATCTAGAGAGGATAACACTTTTGTGAACTCCAAACAGCACCCTCCCATCTCTCCAGAGCATCTATTGAAACATGCAGTTGAGCCTGCCTCGAGTATAGCAAAGTATATGCTTTAAGACCTCGAGCACTGGGATACCTGCCAACTCACAACAAATATGTATACATAATCTAATCTACTTACATTTTGAGTGGAAACTCTGTGCCCTTTAGATATATCCCTCAAGGCTACGAACAGCATACTTGTTGGACAGGATGAAGTTCCCCTGTGTAAGTAATAACTGAGCTCTTCTGCCATCTAACCACACCTCCTGGCTTCTTCCAAACCCAAAGATCGGGGAGGGAGGAGTGATGGCGATGAAGGCGAGGAAGTTCAGAGAAAGGAGGCGAAAGGAGAGTAAGAAAGAGGAAACAGAAACAAATTCTAGGTAGATTAGGAACAACAAGGCTCTCTTAATGAAATAGGTGTAAGAAAGCAATTGCCTCCCCTTGCCTTTCCTTTAGCTGAAAGGCGACAAGTTGGTAAAAAAAAAAAACCAAAATGGAGAATCCTGTGAAGAGGAGAAGGGGGCCTAAAAAGTTAAGTGAAGCAAACTAGAGGCAAGGCAGCAGTTCTGCAAGGCAACGCTCACTGTCCAACAGATTTGAATACAGAGAGGATTATTCACAGACTTGGTATGGTCACCTTTTCTTAGGAAAAAGTGGTTAGAAAGAAAGCCAATGAAATCCTTGGGAGCCTGTACAGGCTTCTACAGCTAAAAATACAATTAACAAAACAAAAATCAAAACAGTTTGGAAAACACACGAATGCAAACAAACAGGGGCATATCTTGACAACACAAAGTAGTACTTAAATAACTGTACTGCCTTCCAAAATGAGGGAATACAACTATTTTTCTGTAAAAGCAGGTGACTATTGGGTTTGAAATTTCATACTGCACTTGTTTCCATGACCTATGAACTTTCTGTTAAGAAAAGCTAAACAACTGGATAAATTTTAATAAGAGATCTTTGCGTGTGGACTCTAGAAGAAAAATTTCACTGGTAGCCTTACTTCCTACCACTAATCAATCTCTTAAAATATAATATCTACTAATCTTTTAAAACACTTGGTCTAATTGCACACAATAATGGGCAGACTTATCTGAAGCAGATCTAGTGTGGTCTACACTACTTGTTTTAGCAGGATTTTTTTTTCCACTTCTAACAGATAATATTACAACTACAAATTTTGAACTGGAACTGCCCTGCCTACCCAAATCTGAGTACCAGAGAGTACTCAAGGGAGATGTGGAGACTTGTGCCTGTGCCATCAGTGTTTCTAACTGCACAAACGAGCTGTCTTTAAGAAAAAATAAATACTTGTGAACACGAAGCGTGGATTCAAGACCAGCTAACACTGGGTAATGCAGTCTGACAGCACGGCACCCACCCAAGCTTTCTGTCATTAAGAACACATGAGAAAGTAACACATAGAAACTTGGCTGTAGAAATTACATTTCTTTCCTGCCTCCTATCATATCGCAAAAATCTGCCAGAGTATAGAAAGGTATGCATCTTCTTCTCCTGCAGTGAGAGCCTGAAGCTCATCTTGCTAAACCACACTTGTTACATATTATCGACCACACACAACACACTTATTTCTGACCTGTAGTGATGATGATCTACATTCCGCGCCCCCCCCCGCCCAACACACTGCTGTCTCCCAGCCCTGCCAGTTAGCACAAGCTGCCACCACGACTAGCACTGGGGGGAAACATCTGCTGAAGGGCTGGGTACGAAATGGTCAAAAAGAGTTACCGTTATGCAAAGGAATGGCTAAGAAAAATGACACAACACTACCAAAACAGGTACAACGGCCTGATGATTTCAGTATGTCCTTTTCTGAAATCAACTGTTTCTTTACCAACGCAGGGGGGAATGTGAGAACGTTTCAGACATCTGTATTTCAGTCTCATCGTTACCACAGCCGTCAGCAAAACTTTAGGGTTTGTACCCAAAAGGCTGTACTTGCAAAGGAGAGGGCTGATACTCCCCTTGAATTATTGGGCCACAGAAATCAGCACTGTGAGACATCACCTTTTTGTTTTGTTTAAAAAAAAACAAAACAAACCCAAACCAAGAACAACACAAAAGAAAACACTGAAGAATCACTCAGCGTGGATATAGCTATGATACAGATAATTGCTGCCAGTTAACCTCAAGGCCTGATCCCTCATCAGATTTGATAGCTGCCTTGGCAAGTAGCTTCAGCAGTTACCTTCTCATCTCTGGACCCAATCCCAAAAGCAAAGCAGCTATCTCCAGAATTATGTTACTCCACCTAAGCGAGCACCTTGTTTACTGGGTCGACCACAGGCTGAGGCAACCATGCCCAGGAACAACCAAAGGTGGCCAGACACAAGCCACCTCCTTGCTGGAGGCCAGGCTGCGCAGCAAAAGCAGTGCCAGGCTCAAGCGACGAGGAGCAACTTGGAGGCAGAGGGCTAACGGCTCTGGCACAGCATTTTGGCCAAAGTTTCAGGATTCGAAATGGACACATTTGTCCAGCTGTCTTGTTGAACAGAGCACAGGACAGCATTCTGTCAGCCTGTGCAGAGCTTAGTTATTTTAAAGGTTCCTCCACACTGAAACAATTACAGGTATGTGGCTTCCTCCCTTTCCTTCTTGCACTGGTGCTTGTCTGGCCACACAGTGTCCCAGGTCAGAGAGCTAAAACAGTCAAATTAACCCTAGAGAGCTAAAATGGTCAAATTAACACTACAGCAAAAATGCAGACTGTTTCTCTGCAGTCTAAGTCTTTGTAGTGGCTTAGTGTCAGCACAGGAGGAGGCAGGATGAGCCATCTCAGGTACGGGGACGAGCCGGTTAGAATTCCCGCAGCTCTAGCCCAAACTGCTAATCACCAATTGGCACTAACCAGATTGAGCAGCAGTTCAGAGTCAGAAGCAGCAGAAATTTCGGCACCCTGATAAACAAGGGGATTTAGCATCACCTCTGTCTCACAGACCCAGCGTCCAACAGTGCAGTGAGAGGAACAACCTGGCAGAACAGATTGAGCATGAAACACTAAAGGAGTATCACGGCACTGCAAGATGGTCTCGCCTTAGCAAGGGTGATGAGAGGTACTAAATGACTAAGTTCATATTACTAGCGGTGCATATATCTCCTTGAATAAACTTGGTCAGAACTAAGTCTGCCAAACATTTACAATCACAACAGAGAGAAGCCCTGGGCAACTGTTTCAACTCACTATTCCCACTACAGTGAAAATAAGGTAGAAGTTTACAGTCCTCTGCACCACAGATGGCTACCAACCACAGAGACCAACACAGGGGCTTCTGAAGTGTGAATTAAAAAAAAAAAAAAAGTAGTATCTACTATACTCATATAACATTACCTTTCATATTGAAATACTATCTTCTGATTTAACAGGAAGCAAGGCTGCCATGTAACGAGATGGAAGAGTCTCAGAACAGCCATCAAATACAAATAAACACTTTTTGCATCATTTCAGTATTGAGGAAAGGTAGAGAAAAATTATCTGGACATACAATTCATGACGACAGCATGGCCTCCTGCTTGGAACATGTTTTCAAAGAAAGAATGAAAACAGGAATGCAAAGAGAAAATCGAATAAAATGTAACACGATTTTTGAAAGTTGAACAATGTCAAACATCCAACTTTTCTGCAACATGACAAAATAGCCTTTATACAAAGGAAGTACAACAGTTCTAGTCTCACTCAGTAAGAAATCTGATATACTACCACCTGAGCAGGCTGAGAAGAGAGGGGTTAGTTCAAGAATAGTATGGCAGGAAAAGCAGCAGATCAAGAGGAGATGACAACAGATTTCTTTCTGAAAGGTTGAAGGATGTTATTTATGGATTTCTGCCAAGATTGGTCTTCAGTCTTTTTTGAGTGAACATTTTCATTTAGAATTTTTTCATGCCTTTAAGTGGGCACTAGAAAAACGCGTAGAAAATACAAAACTAGAAGGTACCAGAAGTACAGTGCATACTGAAACAACACAGAAGAAAAACTGCAACAATCTTAAGGACAGCCGCTACAGAAAGGGAATAAAAAGTATCAACAAAAGACAGAATAACGCACTTAGAGACTAGAGGTTTCTGCTGAAAAGTGACAAATCATTAGTTGGAAGTAGGAGGAAAAAGTTTGTGTATAATCATCCTATAAGCAGCTGGTAAAAGTCACTAAAGAGATCTGGTTCAGAAGAAAGAAAACATACTGATTTCAAAAATCATCTGTATTTCCAGTGCAGAAAGGGACATACACATGCCATTATAGCGGACTACCAAGATCTTGCTGGGAACACTATGTATAACTCTGGTAATATACACTCACAAAAGATTTATTTGGGATAGCGTAACAAAACATCTGACAAAAGAAAAAAAACAACAAACCCAAAAAGGTCTTTCTAAGTACACCAATGAGACGATCAGCAAGGCTGGCATAAGCAGTAAGTGTAAGCTCACCATAATTAAGTTTAGGCTGGAAAATAAAAGGGTTCCTGGACAATAAAACATTGGCTTTACGTTTACATGTCAGAAGACAGGGATGCGAATAGAGGAAAAATTGTAACCAGTTCGCAAGTGATCTATATAGTTTCACAGAGACAGACACGGTTTCTGCGACAGCAAGGCATTTGGTTCAGTCAGGGACACTCAACAAACACACTGTTGAAGAGCGAACACAACTTTTGGAAAAGGAAATCAAGCTCTATGAAGCAAGTGGAGTTTTCTGAAGGAATGCATAAACATGTACATAAGGGAGATAGAATCGAACAGCATGCAGGTATACCAAGAGGCTAGAGACTGCCAGACAAAGCTGAACAGACTGGTGGTTACTGCCTCTTCCAATAGAAGAGCTGAAGATGTGAAATAACAGGACGAGGACACGGGCTCAAGAAGGAAATGTACCTGTTCTTCACACGTTTCTGCTGTGGAATGCCTTGCCACAGGGTGTTTAGACACTTAAGAGTTTACAGAGACTCACAAGGTCACAGGAAAAAGTTCATGGAAAGAGTCCAGCTCAGTGTTAGTAAATACAAACATGCCATGTCTGGCTCAGGAAGCCTTTGACAAGCAAATCTTGAAGATCAGAGAATACTCTGGGAAAGCCATCTCTACACACTTGCCCTGCTCCTGTGCCTGTCGCCACACCTTTGGTTTTGCCACTGTCAGAACAAGTGGCTTTGATATGCATACAAGTGTAATTATTCTTACCAAATAAAATGCAAACATAGAATTTGATCAGCATTTATCAGGTTGATTAAAAGTGGTATCTGTCATGTCCGTGGTAAAACCTGTGATAACAGCTCCCTAACAACTCTTGATTTGAAAGCAGGACAATTCCTCTGTTAATTTACACAAGAACTGACGCTGCTGTCAGTAGGTACAAATGCTAACTCAAATCCAGCATATTTTACTATTGGCAGAATGAGGAGTATCACATTTCACTGTGCTGCCAAACATTTGCCATTACAAGACAAACTCCTCTACATAAGACAACTTACAACTTTGCCAAAGTGCCATTGTTTGGGCTGAAATTTTACAAGTTAGTGTCTGCTTCAGTGTTTTGTTTCTTCACTTTTTATTCATTCAAAACAGTACAGTCATTTCAAAAAAAATAAAGTTTTATGTAAAAAAAGTTCCGTCTGTGTCAAAAGATCCTGGCAGACTTTTCTACTTTTCCTCTTCCTAGAGTTTTGAACCCCTGTCCTTTGGGATGGAGATGTGAAATTAGACAGGGATAGAGGTAGAGCTGTCATTCCTGTGAACTCTACTCAAATTTGTCCAATTTCTTGATTACTTATTCCACAAGCCCTTTAGTCATTCAGAACCCAATCTTTTGAGTCACATAATTGAACGCTGACCTAGAGAACTCAGATTCTATTAGAGATCTCTATGTCATTTAAACTGAATGCTACAGAGGTCATTAATTTTCCAGGTCCTTGGCATGGGTCTATAAGGAGTGATTTGCAGAAATACTTAGTGCCTGCAGCTGCAGTGGAAGGCAGTGAAACCTGCATTCTAAACAGATTATGAAGACAATGGTTTTGAAAAACTTGGCCTAGAAATCTCAAAACAGGTTCTCCCAAAAAGTAGCACAGGAACTTGATTCTTAAAAAAACAACCCTCAGAAAAAACACAGGAGCCATTTACTTTATTCTCACTCTGCATTTTATCCTGTGCATGCACTGCAGGCTCTCCTGCTTTGGTATCAAGGTGCTTGCAGTACAAGTTTCATAATGCGGGTTGGACAAGTAGTGTCTCTCCATCACAAGAGTGAGAAACAACATACATGCAGCTAGGTATTTCATGAGGGTATGGACTGTGGCTGTAGGGCAGGATTTCTCAAAGTATCCAGAGCCTGAGGCAAAACATCAAACGTGCTAGAGAGCATACCAGAACTCTGCATAAATATGTTCCATTGTCAAGATCCATGTATAAGTTTTCCAGCCAGCAAACTGGCTTGTGAACTCCCATCTGCGGCATACATACAGCTCTGAGGACTAGCATCCCACCGGGTATTTGCCTTCAGTGATCCATGGCCTGAAAAGAAGGACAGCACAGGAGTGCCCATGGCAATGACTGAGAGGAGCTTAATTCGGCTATGTGTAAATGAGGGACAGATGAATTAACTATTTTATTAAAAAAAAGTAGTGTCAGACATGTTGTTAAATTAACACACAAAATTAAACAGGGTGCATATTTGCAACCACAAGTAATTTAGCTGCTTTTTCCCCTTCCCTTTCCACTTGTCTCTGTTCTCCGAGTAACGCTGTAAACTTGTCAGGGGAAGGACAGATGCCTGCTGTGTTTTCCTTTTCAGCCTCTAGTACACTGAATCCTAAAAATGGATGCTACTTTTTTTTTTTTTTTAGACATGAACAAAGCAATACAACTCCGAAAGCCTCCTTTAGTTCTATTTATTCTTACCCGGTCATCAGTGCTTAGAAACAAACATTCTTCCTGTCCACTGCTCTCCTGTGAAAGACCACAGTATCTATAGTTACTGGAGAAGAGTGCTTCAGTTATCTAGGCTCCGATCCTTCCCATGCTTTACTTTTCAGCTTGCCCCAGAAGGCTTCCTTTTCAGAAGATACCAGAACCAAGATTTCTCTCCTTCCAATGGCAGCTACTGAAATTCTCTCTCATCACATCGGGAACCTTGTCACTCCTTAAAAGAGCCAAATACCGAGATCACATCTGATACTGAAGAGCTGAAGAGTCACTTCTGATCAACTTAAAACTTTGAGCCAACTTGCCAGCGCAAGGAAAGCGGTGAAAGGTATGCAACTCTAGCCCTAAGAAATGCTGTCAGAGAGCACAGGCGGAGCTTTTTTATGAAAGAGCTACCAGCTTCCCACAAACCATTTTTTCTTCTTAGTTGTCGGTCTTCCTGTCAAAGGAAAGGATATTGGGCAGGTGGCACACATCACCACAGTAACACTGCAAAACTCTCACCAGAAGGACAGAAATAGCATCAGAAACAGCACCTCAACTTCCTTCAAATTATCCATGATTTTCTAACAGCCCTAAGAAGCAAACACCACGATAACCTCCCATCCTAAGAAGAGAATGTCATGAAGGAGCAGGAGAAGGACAACTATATCAAGCAAGACTCTTTCCTATTCCTTTCTTGAACCATGTCTGCTTGCAAGAGGCAATCTTGCACAGAAACGAGATTTTTTTTTTTGGCTGATCTTTCTCCTTGGCCATTTGGAAATGAAATTTATTAAAGAAAATATTGTATTTTTGGATAGAGGTAGTTTAAGAGCTTTCCTTCTTAGAATCTATGAGAAGATACTTCTCTCTTCAGTTCAGTGAAGCAGCACAAATTTGTGTCTAAGAAATTTTGGGCGTAATTCTGAAAGGAACAAACAAACAAGCCAAAGTCCAAGTTCACGCAAATATCCTCTCAGGACAGCTGTTTATTTATATAATTCTTCCAGCTGTGCAAAAGGTGCTCTAAACAAACAGAGCATGTCACAGAAGAAAAGGAAGTAGCTCAACACAACCTGCACTATGGCAGAGTTCTTCCCTGGGGGGTGAGAAGCCCGAGCCCCAGGAGCTGCTGTGGCACACGACACAGGACAGCAAGACCCAGGACCTGAAACTCTGTTGGCAGATGGGACATTTCTGATGGTTCATCTCAAGGAATGTGTTAAGAACAGCACACAAGAATCCACTGAAGCATTCAAGCAGTCAGAGGATTGACATATTTTGCAGGTATATCCTCAGCCACAAGCTGCTAGTGCTTTATCTATAAACTACTTACCAATAACACAAGTATCCCTCTGTTTCCTAGTGCTCCTATGTCACAGAGCACCATCAGACTAAGCGGTGTAGAAATAAAAACACAAACGTTTCTCTTTTGCAACTGATGAGTAATATGTGACTGAAAAATTATCAAAGCAGAGTAGAAAAGCAATCTGGTACGGGGAAATAGTACATTGAAAAAAAAAAAGTAGTAATGAAACATGCAGGGGAGGATGAATCAAAACTAAAAACAAACTGAACATTTCCTATAAATCAAAGATTTAAAAATACTAAACAATAAGAGGCTTGATATGAAGAAATCTAAACATGTGCAAAAATAGAACGGCCAGATCAACAAGGTATTTTGAAGTATTATTAAAATAATAGTCTACCTTGAGAAGATAGTTTTCAGATGCACTGACAACTTGCAACTGGACAACCTTATTTTCTGCTCTCCATTTTTTCTTAAGAGATATAAATGAAAACCGTTGTTGAGGAAAACTGCACAAACTTGGAATAAACATGAAAGAGTAACAAGATGGGAAACAAGTCATTACTAGACAGGAAAAGAGAGAAAGCAGAAATCCAGAAAACCTGAAGCAGAATAACAAACAGTTTAATCTTTTTGAGGGCAGTGGGACACAGTGATGATGGCTAGGAACACACTTTCTTCTGGTCCTCTTTTGCTATAAGGAATTTATCATGGGCTTGACCTCTCATATGTCTTGGCTTTTTAAATATAAAAGCTCCTCTTCAGTAAATACGTTCTCATCTTTAAAACATAATTATGGTCTGAAAGTTGACACTAAAAATAGGACTAAGGAGCTTCATATCCCTGTCTTCTTTATTTCTGTATCAATTTACTTGATTGCAACAGTCAAGCCTATGTCCTCTGGTCCTCAAGACCAAAAGGAGTTCTTATGAGGGTTAGTCCTAAAGAGATGTTTGACAGGGTGACACTTTTGAGTTTAAATCCATAAATAATAGTTGAAATATCAATGTGTAATTGTAAATTATATATATATATATATATATAAAAAAAAATAAAAAGGACAAAGCATTCACAAATGTTTAGCAACTCTCTTAAGAGCAGCAAGTATCTGAGTAGAAGAAAAAAAAATTAGATTAAGGAAACATAAAAAAAAATAAAAAGAATACATATTCCACTAATCCATACCAGCATGCCAGGAAAACTTAAAGACAATTTGGAACAAACTTCACAAATTCTTACAATTAGGAAATACATGAGGAATAACATCATGAATAAGTCTTCAAATTAGCAAGTGACCAAGAAGTATACGCTTTGCCAATTTCAGTTCAAATCAAAATACTTCACGATACATGCATATTTTTAGTACTTTTACAAATAAATGAGTTCTTTGGAATAAGATTCTTCACTCACTAACATTCTCATTTTTGTTCCTGCAGTGTCAGAAACAGCCATTTCAAGATGACTTTTGCAAATCTGCAAATTGAAAGGGACAATTAACATGTAATCTCATACAAAATTAGAGTCTTTGAAAAAACGACAAAAATATTTTCAGTAAGAATCTTGGAAAAGCTGGGGTTTTTCCTTCACTTTAACAACTGTCTGAAATAACTACTGCACTAACCTGATGACACACTTATTTACTATATTTTCATATGCCCGTTATTCAGTTGTTGGCAGTGATACAACTTCATTTAGCAATAGCTTGGACCCCTCGGTAAGGGAATGTGTACGTAGTAGCTCTCTAATCTTGCTGCCCAGCTGCTAAGACAGTCACATGAGTCACTTGCTGCCTTTAGAGCAACACACACCACTTGCTGAATTTAGAGACATTCTCTGTTTCTGCACTGCACGTACATATAAATCAAGTAATACCCTATACTAATCACACACAAAACTCTAGGTGTTTGTTGGTTTGATTTTTTTTTTTTTTAAATTTAAACCAGTAAGCCAAAGAACATATTTTTTACTAATGCAGTTAAGAACCCAGCTCCATAAAGTGATTTATGTATCGGTTTTCAGCATTATTGTTTTCACTCCAGTTAGGCTAACTTCAGGAATTCCTTCAAATGTAGGTAACTTTATCTAATTGTTCAGTGAAAATCCAGCCCTGGAAGAACTAAGAACTCTTATCTGCCAGGACGATTCAGTATACAGTTTTGGAACAAAACACTTTACAACAATTCCTTCCTTATCAGGATTTTAAACTGTGACTGTTTGGAACACCACCTTATTCAACAGTCTATTTAAAAACAATTTACATAAAGACTGGCATAGTTACTTCCATACAGCACTTCTGTCTACTGATACATAAAACTCCTTGTTGAAAATATTTTATTTATTAACATAATCTATAGGCACTATGTAGGAAGTACTATCACATACAAACAGTACACATCCTTACAGCAAAACACTATGAGGATAATCTTCTTTAGACTCACTGCATCCTCATTGTAGGCCCTATGATGTTTCGTTTCACTCTAAATCACATATTCTTTCTCATATTCTCCCTATGTCTCATGACTGCACTGTTCTTTGCAGATGGTTGTATATGGAAGAGATTGACAACACAGTGTATGATGCTCTAGTCATGCGTGTTTATAGACTACCAGCATAACAAAAACCCCGCAGAATCATATTTCAAGGTGTAAGGCTAATGCCACCAAAACCAAGGAGTCTTTTAGATTATATGAAATGTACTTCTCCAGTTCAAAAATATCTTGGCCCAAATTGCAAAAGGTTTTAGTGTGCCTAAAGAAGAAAGCAGCGTGTCACACCTTACCTAACTCTAATAGTTTCAAGTACAGCCAAGCTTGCCTGAAAATGGTCTTTACAGACTTCTTGCCAGTAGGAAATCACAGTAGGCAACGTCCCAGCTCACCAGTTGAGCAGCAGCACATTTTCAAGTTAAATACTCTAATCTGTCAGATAACATTAAATAGAGCTCCTTAACTAGCCAGAATAGAGTATCAAGTAGTAACAACTAACTAAACTTTACACTCATGTTGTACCATTCGAAATTAGCATTTGTAAAACTAAATGAAAATGGTTATTGTTTATCTGTTTCAGCAAACTTTGCACTGTAATTCAACTAAGTACAAGCAAATTCCTTGTACTGGTATTTAATATCTAAAAAATTCTAGTCACTGATGTACACAGAGGCAGTCAACCTATATTCAAATTTCAGACTCACACATATCTACTGTTCTTACAAGTAACATCTAAGATTTCTGAAGTCAAGAGATAAGGCAGCACCATATTTTTCGGTTGTATTTTTTGCACTTTACAGAATTTTCTGCCAAGTCAGAACAGCCGTTCCCCACGTTTGTGTGACTCTTACACAGCAACAGTATACAATTGTAAAAGTTGAATGAGGAAAATTCAACTTCAGGAAACAAAGTGGCAGAGGAACACGGGACAAAATTAGCAATTGAAACTACTAATCCAGATGAATCTCGGAGTCTCCAATCCAGATGGCATAAATTCTCATCCTCCTTTACTCTCTTTCCCATAATCAGTAGAGCATTCCATTCAGGTATTTGGCTACTACAACATAATACTCTATGTTAAAATTAGGAATTGGTACCCCTCCACACTGAGAAACTATTTTTGCATATGCCATTTTTAATCAGCAATTTGTCTCAAATAACCACAATGCCTTAAAGCAGGCCAAACCATGCTGACATATAAAAAAATTCTTAGAAAAAAGGCTGCAATTTGATAATGCACATATTATGCATTCTATTAAAGAAGCCTCTCTCCTTAAGAATTTAAGTTTACAGATATATTTCTGTGATAACCTGAAACCTTTCAGATGGACTCTAGTAAGAGGAAGCTGCCTGGAATAAAAACACTGCCTACAGAATGATGTATAATGGTTTAGTGGATTAGCGTGTTAAAAGCATAATCTTTTTTTGACACAGCTATTTTTACGTAGTCTAAAAAAAAGTATAAAACATTAATTCCGTTTTCCAATAAACATAACTTTTGATCTGCTGAGTCAGAGGTGTTAGGCATAATAATCACAGCAGGAGTACAATGATATTTGTATTTGTTTGGAGGAAAAAGCACGAGCACAATTTTGTGCAAATAACAAAAAAAAATAATCACAGAGCAGGATTCAGTTAAAAGTAAATACACCAGAGGGAAATGGTAATTCTGACAAAACAAAACACTTGTTTTCCTAGGTATAATCCACATTACTAGAAAGTCAACTCTACAGCCATGTAACATCTACATTCAGGTTTTATAACATACACTTCCAACACTGGACTAAAATACTGTGTGCTACTAAGTCAGTACCGTATCACTTTTCTATGTATCACTTTTGATTCTGAATTCAAACCCACAAAACCAACAAACTCACTAACCTTAGAAAGCACTTTATCATGCACTATCTGAATATAGTAGAAGAGTTTTGTGTTTGTACAGCTCCCAGAAATAATCATGGCAGGGTTCTCATTAGCTGTGCATGTCTAGGTACCTAACCTTTTTACCTCAAAAAAAAAAGAAGTTATGGACATACATGGACACAAAATTTTATTTTTTTTTTTTTTTGCTTTCATCAAATTCAGATGGTTTTGTTAGAGAAAACTACATTCTTCTAAATTTAGATTATGTATTATTTTCATAAATATGTAACTATAACACACATTTCCTTACTGAGAGATACAAGCTATTGCTAAATCCGTCTCCTACAACACCTAAGTATTATTTACTTGATGGAAAAAAATTTAATTGTCTTTAAAGCAAAGAAAAATACTGTACTAATCTGATGATATTCTTTAAAGATCTTTAGTAAAAGGATTTTTGTCCTTTTCAAACACTCTAACTTCATATGTGATTACATTAGTTGTCCTTTCAAGTTGACAGACTTGTAAAAATCATCCTGAAGTGTCCATTTTTGATAGTGCAGGAGAAAAAAAATTTCAGTGAGTGAAGGAAGGATCTCATTTCAAACAATTAATTAATTTATTTGTAAAAGCCAGAGTAAAGTGGTTCCCTGTTCACACTGTAGAAAGACACCAATCCTTCACTGCAATTCTGTTCCTTCCACACTCAGGACATCGCAGTTCCATCATTAAGCAGCATCCCCTGCCGAGAAGCACATGACTCTACTGTTCCATGATGTACCCTCAATGACCACCGGTTTCTGAATGATGCTAAAAAAACCACTGGTTTTAACCTATAAGAAAAAAAAAACCAAAACCCTGATTCTTGACAACCTGAAAGATCACCCCTTTTCATGAGTGCCACCTGAAACAATCTCAAATGCGTCTTACAATAAAAAAAAACAGATGGGGAAATACCACTCGCTCCCTGAGAAGCATTTCAACTTTAACATAGATCTCTCATTCTGAGACAGACTTAAAATGTCAGCATTACAGACTCTACAGTTACCACTGTACATTTACTAATGAGCTACCTAGAATTTGATAGATGGAAATGATGATATTAGGAAAGCATGAAGTAGAGGCTGAATATCTTGAAGGTCACAGTGAAAAGAATTGTCAGCATCCAACTGGATTTTAGTAAGCTTTGCCAGAGGAACCTGGGACATGCATTTTTATTGACTGTTTGTTCAATTTAATTTGTTTTGATTTATAGCAAAGCACTGTTGAAGAGGCCAAGGAAACTTCCAAATAATCTGGTCAAGATCAGACAGGAAAAAAAGTCTCCCTGTTCCATCTACAAATTCTGTAGTTCAGGCCATTTAATAACTTTGCCAGCCACTGCAAAATACTCATCCAATATCAAGAAACAGACTTCCTAAACAATTGATGAATGCAACAAGTGGAGGGGAGAAAAAAGAATAGATTTTTATCTCCGCATAACCAGTCTAAAAATACCCAAACCAACAAGATAGAATACTTGCTCTTCAGGCCTGAGCTCTGCCATGCACAAGGCAGGGGAATATACGTATTTGTGACTACATACTCTCTCAGATGTATCCCCAAACACAAAATGACATCATGAACTTACAAAGTTGCTAAGTAACAGTTCATTCATAAGAGCGATACAAATACATTATGATCTCGGCCTAAGTTACAAAAATACTGAAGATAAATATCTATATATATATTCATCCATATATATATAGATAGATATGGATGAATAATCTTCAGAACATTGCTGGCAGCAAAAGTGGTGGCAAATTTTTATGTTTGTTCGGGAAGGAAGAATTAACAAATCAGTTAAGCTCTGTCTTCTTCAAACTATGAATCTTACTATCTCAAGGAAACAAATGCGATTTAAGCACTACCTCACATAACAGTTACAGAGCACTTGCAACCCGACAGCAAATTTCTGCCTGCCTTTAAGCTTTTTTGTTAAGCTTCCTACATAAAACCTTTATGCTAAAGCTACCACCAAATGTCAAACCACCTCCTTTATGATAAAAGTCGGATGCTCAGCAGAAAAGCTTATTTGACCTTCAACCACAGTTTAACAACTAAAACTATGACAGGAATAAGGGAGGTTTAGGGCATCCATGAAGTCTTTGAGGGTTTACTCAGATTTGAGAGACTTCCTATGGCTTGATTCCTGATGAAAACTGGAACAAACAGTACAATACTCAAGTACTTATTCAGACAAAACCTTTAGGGAATTCAGTCTGCCTAACGAAGAATTGTGGAGTTCATCTCAAGATAACTGAATATATTATCAGTTTCGAGTTTGCAACATTACTGTGTGACTGAAATCACAAATTCATAGGATTTAAATATTTTGAGAGACTGAGGGGCAGTGATTCAAGTAATCAGAACCCCTTCCTGACCACACCTCCCTTTTCACTCAAGGCTTGAAGAAAGATCCAGTCTCCTTTTATGTTCAGTATTTTTATTAGGCAAACTACAGAAAAATAAAAAATAATAATACGTGCTCAACCTTCCCCAAACTAAAGCACTTTTCTACTCCAATCAATTGCACAAGTAATCAACACAGTTAAAAACTGCTTAAATGCACTCTCCTTTCAGTACAAATATTTAAGTATAATGAAGAGTAAGAAGTTTGTTTTACATGATGCATAGATAAAAAATGTACTAGAAACCAAAATGTATTACTCAAGATGGACTTTACTTACTTGTTCTCAAATATTATGAAGTGGTCAACTTTTCAAAGGTAAAATAATATTATAGTACAGGGTAAACCTCTAAAACCAGATTTTTTTTCCAATAAACTTGTTTAATAGTTTATCATTTCTGAAAGTGTAATCTAGATTTCTGTTTGCCTTCTACAGCAATTGATGCTAGGAGTGTGTTTGAGTACTTAGGAGAAAGAGTGATACCACATACTCGATTAATGCTACAAGGCTGCAAAAGCTGACATCTTTTCCTCGTAGGCTAGTTTAACATAGTTTGGGACTATTCCCATCATGCAAATACCACTATGATTAAGTTTCCCTTGTTACTCTACACCAAATTTTTACACTTGTAGCATCATCAGCACAAGTTAATTCCACAGTACTCCTCAGCACAATTTCTCTAGTACAAAAAAGATCAATATCAACACTTAACGGGACACAAATTCATTTTGAGAGAACTAAAGAGTTTTAAAAATGTGAAAGAACTGCTGGATTCAGAAAAGACTGTATACAAAAGAAAAGGGTATGCTTCTACAGCTAAGACAAAAACCCTTTAAAATTACAACAGGGAAAACATTATATTTTACAAGTAATGAGAAATTAAATGAATTTGATATAAATATTTCATTTATGCTTTTTAAAGGAATTTCAGCACATATTAAACCCAGCCTGAATAATTAGGATAATTAACATATTATGATTCTCGCTAACTTTTAAAGTAACAAATAATGTCACTTTGTTGTTTAGGAATACAGCTGATTTCATTGTACTGGTATGCTTATAACTGTACTTAAACACCATTTAAAATAGTATGTAGCAACACCATCCTTTGACAGATGCAATAATATTTTTATTACTTTTTCTGAAACTGATTAAAATATAGCCATAAGCTATATGTTTGTGCTGGAGTATAATTAGAAGTGGTTTAGACTAAACACAATCCCAGTATTCAAAAGAATTAAAGAAAACTGTCAAGTCACAAAGCAAAAAAAGCCTACAGATTCAAACTAATTGGCATTTATTGTGATCAGCTATGCCTAAGCTCTTCTCTAAGCTACGTGGTTTCACAGTTTCCTAGTGTTTTAGATGAAACAAATTATGCGTGCATTGACCACAATAACTTCCAGTGAACAAAGTAAGATTGAACAATGTCTATCTTTAGCTTTTAAACAGTGCACAAAACCCTGACGGGATTTTACATTTGTTTTATTTTAGTTTAATGCTCACTGTTCCTAAAGCACTTGTGAGGGGATGAGCACCAGTAACTGATAACAGGTAGCTAACACCATAAATTTACGCCTTTGTAGTGCATCATCTTACGAAAACATAAGACCAGCTGTAGGCAATTTCTACTTTTACATATTTATATTGTATCTATACTTCCATGTGACAAATACAGTATTATTATTAAGCCTTGCATGTAGGCAGCTGTAGTAAATGCACAATTAGTATAAATGAAAATTCCACACGTGACAGTAAGAGTTTGAAGAAACTTAACATTTACAAACTTGTAAATGTTTTATTACTAACTATACAGGCTTGATTGAAATTTAATAGTAAGCTACCAGAATCTCTTTCTGCCTTTTCTTCAAAAAAAAAATAAAATTCCTATATCACAACTGATTCAAAAGACAAGACATTCTCCCTAAACAGCCAGATGCTTCCTTAACATGTGCATGCATGTGTGTGTATCTATATTACATATAAATGTAACATTCATGATAAATACATATACCACACAATAAACAGTTTTACTAGAAGGGACAAGCACTGGGGACAGGAAATTCTGATTTGCATACACAGGATCTTTCTGCTGTTCAAACATTTAGTGTAATGAGATACCATTAATTCAGAACCAGATGATTTGCAGGGCTTTTTAGAGAACTCATGCACTAGTAAATCTGATACCCTGTAGTATACAAATGCATACTCAATACATGAAGAGGGAAGACAAGCTCTCTGACATTCTCCTTGCTTTTTGATTACTTGGCAATTGACAGTAAATGTGCATAAGACAAAATCAACCATCTACATCTTATTTCATGAGAAATACTTCAGATTTGGCAGTCTCCAAAGTGTAATGTGACCCACAACCATGAAGAAAAGCTTTTAGCATGAAAGTCAGTGATAGACAGTGTCAAGCTACCAGGTAAACTACCTGTACAATATGTAAGTCTTTGTGCAATCTGCATGGTTAAATGATATCAAATAAACTATTATTTCGGCAATATGGAAGAGACTATTAGTTATCCTAACTTCAGTAAAAAAAAAAAACAACTTTGACAAATAATTCCCTTTAAACACTTTCTAATCTGATTTCTAGGGATATTCTCCTTTGAGAGAGGAATTTAGCACATTAAGTGCAAAAGAAGATTATAGCAATTCAGTTTACTGTAACAGACACTTTTTGCATTTTTCCAAGTTCCTTTACATAGTTATTTCTTAATAGCATCTGATGGCAATTCTAGGTTTTATTTTCCTGATTCCCACTTGACTTCTCAAAGCTGATTTGAGCTGTTCTACTTTGGAGTTTTGAGTTACTGTTCTGTGTATTATAGCCACATTTATCTACATTCGTTTGTTTTATCTACCTCATTTTTTTGGTTTTATACTAGGTTCAGCCCTGTTTTTTGTTTCTTTTTCCTTTCCTTTAAACAAATAAAATAAAATTATGCACATTGGGCCACATTCTACTCTCTTCATGCCCCCTTGTAAGTCTATCAAAACCGCCAGGGTTGGGCACGTGTGAAATAGCCCATCACTCTGGCCATGTATTTTAATGTATTTGACAAGGTATCTCTACACTCTGGACAGACAGTGAATTAGGACAGGGACAGAAGTTATTCCAAAGAAGGCTGTAATACAAACTGATTTATCCCTTCAGCATGAGAATAACTATATAAGCTTTCCCACTCCTCAGTGTCAAATATGTACTTATGCAGTCATCTCAAAACCCTATGTAAGGTGTTTAATTTTAATGCCATGATCCTACAGCAACTGTTTACAAGACATGCAGAGTCCATTTAAATATTAACATTTTTAATATATCCTATGAGAAGGCCCCATCCTTTATAACAGTTATCACATAACTATTTTTAAAAGCATGTTATATCTTGTAAAAAATTTTAAAACCCCTCTAATTCTATTAATTACTGATAATTTGTCCTTCTAAGATGAGACAGTAACAGGTGAACACTGACATTGAAGGAGACAAAAAATACTTTAACAAGCCAATCTAAATAAAAGTAAAACTGAACTTGCAGTAATGGTGACCAGTTCCGTTCAGTATTAGGTTTTCATAACTTGCGTACAATTAGAATTTTTCACATTTGATGTTTGGTGTACAACTGTTCATTTAAAATACATTAGTAACTGCAATCTATTAAATTTGAGATAAAGGGTCACTATATGTCTTGAAAAATTAAAAATAAAATATAGGCAGCTGTATAAGTGATTACATTGAGAGTTAATCAATGTTTTACATTCAAGTTACAAGTTTGCACAGTTTAAAAATCAATATAAATTTAATTAAATTCTAGATGTGATTTTTCGATTAGCAGGAAAAATATACAACCCTGTATTATCAAAATGGTCAGATAAATGAAAAAAAAACCCCTACACTTCAGAAATTTAAACATTTTACATTTGATCAATACAAAATGTTACTTTGTTCTAATATTTGAATTATTTTTAAATAGTTTTTTTAAGGCTACCTAAACATTTGGTAATTGGTTAAAGATGCTTTAACAGTTCAGTGGATAGATACTGTACATTTCTTTTAGAAGCAATGCAAGCTAAACCCTCACTAGTAGCAGATATTTGGAGAATATCTTCTCAAAAGCAAGTGCTCTGTCACTTTGGTGGTGGTGGCTGCTAGCTCCTTTTAACTCTACACTGATTTGAGAATGGTCTAATTGCTCTATCATATTTCACATTTTCCAGAATATCTCCCCTTAGTAAACAGACAGACTTGTTCAAGAACCCTCCCAAAAGGCATTTGCTGACAAAAACTGGTTTTAAAGATAGAAGAAGTTATAGATAAAAAAATTTTAAAAATTATGGTTTAGACTCTGAAATAAAACATCTCTTCTAATAAAATAACCTTGAACAGTTACAAACAGTAGTTTATTTAGAATATGAGCAGTGCCCTCTTTAACCCATTGATTTTAAAACACATGCACTACCCTGAAAGAAGGAGACTTAAGGGCACCATTTTGACTGACTAGCTGCAGAGATGGACGACCATTAGAAGTGGCTGCGCTTTGTATGCAGCGCCTTTTGGAATTACACATACTTTTTAAAAGTTTCTTAATTTAAATCTCAAAGTTCTACATTAGGAAACTTATTTTTCAGGATGATTACTAAATGAAAAGTACACACCAATATACACATTTGAACTAAGCATTCAAGAGAAGCTGAATGCATGTCAATTTAGATTCCTGTATTTGCTGTACTGTTGTAGAATACTGTAGTTATTAACTTTTAAACATTATTGAATAGGACTCATAAGTATCTAAGAAGGATTTTAATACATTTACAGCTCCCCAGTTTACCTAGAAAAAGTAGGATAACTTTACCAACAACAGCCCATAGTATTTGTTTCCTCAGGTGTTTTAATTTTAGAAAATCTTGAAAAAATCATACTGAATCATGTATATAACTGGAACAACATATAATAGAGAAGATTTTCTTAACTCTTAGAAGTAAGGAAGCTTTGAAAGTTATTTCTATTTTTATTAAACACCACATCATCCCTGTAAGAAGAATTCAATTTTCTACAAAAAGAGAGTAAGTAAGTTTGTAAAAAACAATCCTAAACAACATTTATCTTCTGTTATTATTATCCCCATCTGGATTATACCTTAAAATTAAACCCAGTTTAGAGGGGTATCAAATTCTGTGAGAACACCCTTTCCTCTTCCTCCTGCCTATGTCCTGAATTTTGTACTATGGTTGGATACACTGAATTTACTTTGTAATACATAACTGTAAGTAAAGAAATATACTCCACAACATGTGCTTCTTTCATGTTGTTGTTATCAGTGCCTATACCTATTTTCAGCATTACAATATTAATGATTTAGAAGTTCTTAATTAGGTTAAAATGCAGTAACGCATTACACACTTCATACTGATGGTCACAGACACAGTATTTGAAGAGTTCTTAAATACTGTTCTCAGTACCATTAACTAGTTTATTAAAGTTAGTTCTGTGTATCTACTACTATCTATCTACACTGGTACACTGAAAACACCAACACATGGTGTACTGCTATTAATTTATCAAATTTCTAAACATTTCAGGATAATGTTACTTCAGTCAATAAAAAGAAGAGACCAGTGTAAGAAATATTTGGAAAGGAACTTTGAAGTATGAATTCTTGCTAACTATAAAAGACATCTCTAAATCATAAAAGTAGTTTTGGAAAAATATTCAGTTTCATTCCTTTATACAAACTGATTAATCTTTCTTCCTTAATGAGCATTTTTGCATAGCCTAAGAGTAGTTAATGTGATTTAATTTTCACAACTGTGAGTTGCTGAAAAACTCCAAGCTTTCTTCCAAAATCTCTAACCACAAGAATAGCCTAGTCAACAACTACTGTGCAACAGCTTCTTTGGTCACACTTGCAGAAAAGGTACAGATCATTTGCAGACACATGCTATTCAACACAGAGGGCTATCACAACTGATACTCAACTTCCACAAGTTCAAAGAAAACATTTGCTGAAATAGCCTCCCTAAAAGTTCAGTACTCCATATTCCTGCTTGAGAACCATACACCTGTATGCAATTTTTAATCTAGAATTAAATACAAAGACTACAAAAACAAGACACGTGTAAAGGAAACATCATAACTCCTCAAAGATATCAAATTGCCATGTTAAGAGGCGATATTATTTTTTTTTAATGGGATATTTCACTGAAAATTAAAATACACAAGAGATAATAGGGACAAGCAGAGCATTTCACATCATTACAGTTAAACACTTACAAGATAAAAATTAAGCAAAAAACTGTACCAGCCAGAACCCATGCTAAAAGCATGCATGCACACACACATGCACACGTATACATGAAACTAGACCGCAGTTAGGATGTTTTTTCTTTTTTTAAACAAAGCCAGAGGCAATTCTTCCAAGTGATGTTATAATTACACAGCTAAGGTGTACTTGTAAAAAGCCCCTGGTTTGGCCAATTAAAACCTACAGTTATTTTCACTACTTTCAAAGCCTTTTGGGACTGTTCAGAAGATTTAAGTATAGACGAAGCTCTACAATACTTGTCAACAAACTCAGGTGTCCCCAACAAAACTGAATTTATTCAAAGTAAAAATAACACACTCCACAACTTCTACAAAATGTCTGTGAAATTGCCCTATGCACATAGGTCTCCTCCCAGGGAATTCACAGCTAGCAGAACAGTACTAGTTTTTAATATTAAACAACCTGAGACTACTTCATTTCTGCAACACCCATTCCAAAAAACGCTCTCCAAAACACAGCATTTTCATTAACACACCAAGAAAACTCCCCTGAAGACCGGCTACACACAAAAGAATTGCTCTGATCCAAACGAATCTGCATGTTTCCCCCCATTATCCTGCCTTAATTTATCAGCCCAGGGCCGAATTGATACCTCTCCATTAAAAAAAAACAACAACGAACCAGCCCTCTGCGAGAGGCAGAGGTGCTGCAGAGGTGATGATAACCCTAGGAAAAGAGAAGCTGTCTCTTTAAAATGCCCTGCTATGTCCCTGATCCCACGTGGAACCAACATCAGCAGCACTTTCGCATTAACTTCAACTTGAGGCGAGATGAGGCGTCATTATTTTATATAAATAAAACGAGGAGACTGCAGAATACATTCTTTGTAGGAGACAAACAGGTGAACTGAACGTGCCAGGGAAATCAGCAACCACCCGCAGAAGAGGTGCCCTGCCCCTGAGCCCTCTCTGCTTTCCCTATGGAGCATTACCTCAACCCCACACTACTCTGAAGAATCCAGTTTAAATAGAGGAGGGAGCCACCAGGAAAACTTGAAATTCAAAGGCAACGAAAACGCACTTTATAAACCGGAAAGGTTTACTCTTTGCCTCACACATCCTAATTAGATCAGGAAAGTGACACTACAAAGGCATTACATTCCGGTCCGAAAAAAAAAAAAAAGGAAAGAAAAAAAAAAGACAGAGGAAGAGAAAGGAGCCCCCATCTCCAAACCCCCCCCAAACGTACAAAAAAGCATTAAAAAAGGAAGTTATAAAGCGGCACATACAGCATTTATCTTATCTAGGATCATTCCACATTACCCCCAAGTTATGCACTTTCTGTACTATCATCTCCCCCTACCTCTCTCTCTCCTGAAAGGGATTTTCACGTTTTCTCATTGTCGGTGGCGAGTTATAAGAGGCTTTTGCCTTTCCAAAGAATTCATCAACAAAAAAAAAATAATAAATATTAACTCCTTGCTCCCTGAAACCTTAAAACGGTCTCGGGAAGACACGGGTTTTATTCTGTTACCTTGAGGAAGAAAAGGGGGAGCAGCCCCGATTTTTAGGTATTTTTTGGCATTTTTTTCTGATTTTTATTTTGTTATATGCCTCAGTTCTCCCTCCATTTTGGTTGTTTATGATACTGACAACAAGCTGTCCCTGCTCTCTCTCTCTCTCTCTCCGGATCTCTCCTGCTTTCAGTTAGCAAACCCCCCTCCCCAATGCAACACGACTCGGCACTTACTTGGGTTCACACTTTTCTCTAAACACACACCGATGGGGAAGGGAAAAGCTTCTGGGCCACTCGGAGTGGGAGAGCAGGCAAATTCGTTTCTTTATTACGAAAAAAAAAACTTTTGTCCAAAAAACGACGGGAAAGGGGGGTCGAGTGCCCCAAAGTCACTCCGGATCCCCCCAAAGACGCAGCCGCCAGGTCCGGGGGACACCCCACGGGTAGCCGGGTCCACGGGGGAAATTTCTGTGCGAAATTCGGCCGGTTTGAGGCGGGGGGCGAATTTATATTAATTTTTTCCCTCATTTTTCGGCACCGCGGTCTCTAATGTCTTCCGCTCCCTCTCGCCCGCTCTCGCCGCTGTCACTGCATTCACAGCACAGGCTCCGGAGAGGCGAAGAGGGGAGGGGGCGGCCGCGCAGCTCCCGCTCCCGGCTCCTTGCCCCTGCCCCGCGCCACCGCCGCCGCCGCGGCCCCGGCC